>JACGWL010000003.1:7927695-8122622 GCA_034509725.1 Sesamum angolense
AGAATGATTGAAATAAATATATTTCAGGAGTGTAAATAATAAGGGGCACTTTATCATAAAAATATTAGTGTATATCATGAGTAATCATTTTGTTACGTGTTATAGCTCCGGGATGCAAAATGTATTTAATCCTAAATTTTATAGGACTAAAAGCGATGCATATCATAATTGTGGTATCAAAACAATTTTTATTCTTATTTTATGATACTAAAAGAGCATTGTCCTAATTCTTATAACCTTAAAAGGACATCTTAAATACAAAAAGTACGAAGTTATACAATCTTACAGATAAGTTTTAACCAGACATCCTCAACAGAGCAGAGGAACCACTGAAATTGCAGAATAAGACTCCGCACGTTGCTGTGCTACCGAAGCTTTTCCCTAAAAAGAAGTGAGTCCGGAGATATTGGAAGTAGCTGGTTGCCTTCCTTTTCGGATGAGAAAGTGATCTCACCGGCCCCTCATTTGCCCCTCATCTTTATCACTCAGACATCTGTACCCTCATCCAAGACAAAAAAAAGGACAAAACTTAAACATAAAGCCTACAAATAGGACAATGTTGTTATACTTTTTTTTAAATTTGATATAATTATGCATAATTTAAAAAAGGGATAATTACACTCTCCTTTCTCGAGATTTGATATAATTACACGTAAATCTCTTGTAGTTTATGAAATGACATCTAGTACCCCTGAGGTTTGCTTTTATCTAACAAATAAGCCTCTCCGTTAGTCAAAATTCACTAAATTAACTGATATTAACAAAAAAAATCAAAAAAAAATCTATATTAGCTCTTAATTGACTTATTACTAATTTATTGCAGGTCAAATAAATCTTTATATGATCAAATTACCCTCATACGTCTTCACGCGTTAATGTATTTGAGACGTATATTTTTACCGTTAAAGGGTAATTTTCGTCCAAAAAAAATTTATTTAATATGCAATAAGTCAGTAATAAGTCAAGCAAAGGTTAAAATAGATTTTTTTTTTAACTTTTTTGTTAATATAAGTCAATTCGGTAAATTTTGACTAACGGAGGGAGTTGTTTGTTAGATGTAGGCAAATCTTAGGGGTACTAGGTGTAATTTCTCAAATCATAGGGGGTCTACGTGTAATTACATCAAACCTCAGAGGAGGGGAGTATAATTATCCCTTTAAAAAATTGTATCTTTTTATAATTATATTGTACATAAAAAAAAAAAAAATGCGTTTTAATTATTCTAATATTATGGAGTGTTTGCAAAAAAAAAATATTTTTAGTGAAGTGACTTTTATGGAAAAAGTTAAAAGTTGTAGTAGAATTAGAAGTGGATAGTACTTATTAAAAAAATGAAAAGCGGATAAAAATTAAATTGGATAGTGTTTAGAGATAAATCAGTTCTAAAATAAATTTAATTGATTAAACTATTTTGTCCCCATGCGTTAAAAAAATTGTTTATTATTTTACTTGTTATTTGTCATGAATAATTATGTCTTTACAACAAATAATAAATTTTATTTCGATTACTTTATTTCATATTTATTTTTAAAAGATAATAAAAATGTGTTTAATAATTATGCTCCAGCCATGTAATATTATTAATTATTCATACAATGTGATTAAACTTGCATCATTGCAAAAAAAATTAAAATTATTTTATTAATTAATCAAACAACAATATTTTAATGAAATAATATAATTAGATGATATAGCAAATAAAGTATAAAAATTTTAGGATTAAATATGTGAAAGTATAAATTTAATTATTGTTAAATTATTCAAATTATTTGAAACCTTCGATATCAATTTTAAGTATATAATTTTAAAATAAATTAAAAACAGTAAAATTAAATTTAAATTATCTATACTATTATAAAAAAAACTCATTTGGAGTACCAACTTTAGAATATCTAAATTATTATTCATTCACTTTTTAAAGAAAGAAAAAATTGGTTAGAATAATAATTTTAATTTTTAAATAATTTCATAATTACATATAATTTTTTGCTCTCACTCACTACTCCATTATTTCTCCAACATCCAACTTCTCCATATTTCTTTTGCTTATAATTTTTTTATATTTATTAAATTGAAAATTAAAAATATATGTTTCTCTGTTACCTCCTGTTTCTTTTCTCTAGCAGACTCTTTTTTTTCTCACTCTCAAGTTATGATTGTTGTTTTTACGGAAAAAAATTATCTTAATCTCACATCATATTTTCTTTATGCTCGCGGGAATCGCGTGCAGTAATAACTAGTTATAATAAAGGATAAAGTAGAAAAGAGTAAAATCAAATTTATTTAAAAAAAAAATTAAAACAGCTAGAAGCACCCCCAAAGTGCTTCCAACTTTTAACCTAAAAATAATTTTTTTTTCAATTTTAAAAAAAAAATTGGCTTCTTAAATACTTCAAAAATATTTTTTTTAAATCAGGAGCTAAAATCTAATTTTTTAAAATGCTCGCAAACGCTCCGTATAATATCCGGGCATTTTCCATCACAAAATGCTATTCCAGTCCCGACTCCCGCGTAGGTCGTTGTCAATCTTGAGGGTTGACGTACTCGGGAGTCGGTACTACCCACCTACCACAATTCCGCCTGAGACATCGGCAACGTGGACGAACATACATCTCTCAACCCAACAACCGTTTTTCGCTTTCTTTCACCCCACCAATTTATTATATACAACCAAACAAGCCCTAGATCCATCAAGAAATCACCCTCCTGACCCTTCAACTGAACCTATTTAATGATATTTAGTGATTACGGTACAATTTAATGAAGTCGGATATTTTCTGTCTATATGGGATTTATTTTGTTTTGGTGGTCCAAATGTTGTGTACACTTAAATATATATTATCAAATAATTCCAAGAAAGAAAAGAATTACATTACTGCGGCCGCAAAATTATTAAAAGCTAGCATTTGATGCACGCCCGATCCATATGCTTAATTGAAAAGTTTTTATTATACTCATTTAATTCAATAAGTGAGAAGAAAGTAAATTGGATAACTTATCAAAATTCCTTAAGTATTTCAATGAGATAACTACATTCACACCTTGTGATCTATGATCTATTTACACTAATTATCCGTTTTTCACGTAATCACAGAAATGGCCTCTGCCCGTCGAAAGCAAGGGTAGTTTAGTTAATGTTGTTGATGTTTTGAGGAGGTGTATATATAATTTTTCGAAAGACAGGAATAATTCGTGTCAACAGACTATGAATAAAGAGTGGACGTATGTAATCCCAATTTAGATGTGAATGGGTAGAAACTAGTAACAAAGGTAATAATTAAAGAGAATGTTATTTTATGAAAAATAAATGAATATTTTGTAAACTAAAACTAGTTACTATAAAGAGATACCTGTAATGAAGCCTAGTTTAGAACCACAACGCAATAAATGTTTCGGACTTGGACTATTTCTACATTTGTTGCAATCATAGAGCGACTTTTCAAATCTTCTGTCAAAACTTATGCATCAATCTGACCTTAACGACAAATTCAAATCCTAATGAGGAAACTAATGTATCTATTTGACATTAGTGCTGAAATTCGGGTACCAAAATAAATTTTCCAGTAAATGGAACGACAAATTCAAAAATCAACTTTCGAGTTTGAATGAGTGATAAGAGTGAAGAAGAAAGAATGAGTGATGACAGAATCAGTCTTCCCAGTATTCTGCTATAATTCTAAAACTAGTGTAGGTAATCCCCTGCTGCAGAATTAGAACTCAATCTTTCACGGTCGGAGTGAGTGCTAAGAGGTTAATCTTAGGTGACTGTGGGAATGAGTGCTATGAGGTTAATAACCAGAAATGATAAGCTGTGTTAAACTGTGAACTGTTCGTGTAATAACAAAAAATTATAAAGCTGTGAAATTGAAGCTGGATCTTGAATTAGAAGATAACGGGGGATGAAAATTGGATTCGGACAGGTCAAGGGGACCAAACACCATAAAAGAAAAAGTGGCTTCCATTAAAACTTCATGTTATAGAATTCGTCATTCACAAAAATAACTAGCATGGTTCTGAAAATTAACTGTTCCAAGTCATGAGAAAAGCGGAAATCTCTGCTCACCAGAGGCATACGAGATAATATGCCTTTTCAATGGTGAAATATAATGAGCCCCTTGAAATGCAGCAGCGCGGAGTACATTGAGTGGTCCGAAATCAACAGAATATGCCTTCTGAAATCCATCCAGAATTGCCATCATTGTCAAGTTTGCTGGTCTCCTGTCGGATTCATATCTTCTTAACAATGACACCTGAGAAACCATTGAATGGTCATTATTAGATAAATGCTCAGGTCCTACAAATTGTCACACACATCATAAGAGCTGGAATAACAAAGGAAGATTACGGGATAAATATACTGATATGTAGCCTCAGGTTTGGGTATAACAGATTAAACCAAAAACAAAAAGAGGGAAAGGGCTGCGTATTGGAAAAAAATGTTGCCACTCTTGCCCATATTTTAAATTACATATTCCACGTAAAAAAACGGTTGTGGGAGAGTCTATGATGTAAAGTTGGACTGCATCATCTAATTGTTTAAACCAGATAAGTCTTTTTGTAACATGCTCAAAGCTCAAGAAATATCTCTGTGATTATGCCAAGGAATATTAGCATACCTCCCCAATATCAGATCCAACTGCAATGCCTTCAGCAATAACCTTTGCGAGAGAGAACGCATCTCCAAAACCCATATTAACTCCTTGACCAGCCAGAGGATGAACAGTGTGTGCGGCATCACCGATAAGAACAACACGTTTTAATGCATAGCTAGTAGCATGATTCAGAGACAATGGAAACACCATTCTTTCAGAGGCTAATTTAGTCACTCTGGGAGGAACTTCAAAACACTCATTGGCGGATACTGTTGTGTCTCCAGTGAGCCAAGAGAATGCAGCTCTGCTGCCAAACAGTTGAGATTTTGGATGCGGGCCATAGCCATTGTCTAGAGCACGATCTATTTCTTTCACAAAATCAACTTCTGGCATGGATTTGCGGTTCAATGACTCTTCAGGGGCCATTGTCCAGACGATATTGCTGAAATTGTCACCAATTGGCAGAAGTGCAATAGGGCCATTAGGGAGAAACCGCTGCCAAGCACAATGGTTTTCCTCCATATGTTCTACGGTACATATAATTGCATTCTGAGAATATTTCCATCCAGTTGAATTTATTCCAGCTAACTCCTTAACTCGTGATTTGGACCCATCAGCTCCAACCTTCAGCAAGCACCATATAGCAGGAGAGCTTAATTGAACATCTTTTAAGCATTAAAGAGTAGATTGATGGTTTTTTTTTTACAGATATAAGGAGAAAATTTAAATAGTTAAGTTCTACATGAAACTTACCACTAATTTGGCATACAAGCTATTCCCATCACTCAGTTCCAGTTTAGCTAAAGATCCATGAGGACTTGATGAGGAACTTGATTGCATGGTCATTGAGCTTAATCTGGAAGGATATATTTTCTGCTTGAAAGCTGTGTTCTGTAACAAGTACAGTGTCACCCAAAAATAGTGAGGGCACACAATAGAATGTTCAAATTAAAGTAAAAATAATTAATGAGCCTTGGCGAATATTATGAGTAATTGGCAAGGCTTGCTGAAAATTAACATAAACTTTTATCAACAAACACTATTCCAGGCTCAAGAAAGCATCTTATTCTTCAATAAGGAAGTCGATCTCTCCTTGGAGTTACTATAATGACAGACTATACCCTCCCTCTTTTGAAATTATCAAAGCCTCCGCTCCAAGTTCTCTTCATTGTTAAAAAAAAAGGGGGCAAAAGGGAAATGTCTAACTACGCTCACGCCTCACTTAAATAAAACAATAAACAAATAAAAACTAAACAATTATAAGGACCTTCCATAGAAATGTTTACCTTCCACCCCTTTCAAGTTTATGATATTTTCATGCTAATCTCCTTAGTCTGCAGAAATATAAATGTGTACCTTTTTCAGTCTGGTTATGCTAATATGTTATTGTTATCTTTTTAAAAGTGCGTATGGGAATGTCATTCGGAAACTACAGGGATTAGGCTTTAATAATTGGTCTCCTGTGTGAAGATGTAACAATGTTTTGCTAGTTTGACATCTGACGTGTGGCAAATAAGCTACCTTAATTTATATTATTTATCAGAAATACAACCACTGCATTCTTCATTTTTTTTTTTCTTTTTTGCCTTTCAATTCTTCTCTTCATTCATTATTCCTTGCTGTTACCAAGAGAGGCATAATCATGCATGACATTGTAATTATTAGCTTTCTTCTATATGTAAAATACAACATTTTCCAACATTTAAGTACCTGTAAGCATGATAATAAAATCTATGAAGCACTTTATTCTCCACCACGCACCTAAACAAAAACCACAAACAAGATTATCTGTGGGACAACTGTTTCAGTACAGGTTTCATCACGGAAGGAGTCAGCTGCAGAATTGTTCTTACCCTAGTATTTCTTTGTTAATGTCTCTGGCATTGTACCTTGTATATCCAAAACCAGTGTAATCCCAAACCTAGAAGAAGATATTCATCAAATTCAGATGTAAATTGTTCCAACAATCTCGGCAACATTTTTCTAATTTTAAGTAGATGATAAATTACTGACCATATGATATAATAATAGAGCAAGTTAAACGCACTACGATTGTCAAAGAAAAAATAAAATAAAAGCACCAGGAAGCAAGATAAAGATCACATGTAAAACGGAGGAGAAAATATTTGCAAGCAAGGAAGTGAGAGCAAACTTAGGACATCAACAGAGTATTCCAGTATTCCATCTCTATCTATCACTATATGAACAATGAGAAAATAGGCCAATTTTTCAAGTGATATAGGAGAACAAATCCAGCTGATGCACACGAGTTCCCCTCTATTTAACCTACCGAAAGAAGAAATCAAAATCTTAAAATTATATGATTACAGGCATAACAGTTTTCTTTTACCTGCTCCAAGTTACATATATTTCCCATATCAAGTTAAAGCATTGTAGAATTCCCTAGACACATGCTGGTCTAGAAGAAAAATTCCCTAGACCAAATCTTATCACCAGTATGACCTTAAGAAAAAAGAAAATTCATTTTCAAATCTCAATATCATTTTCCTCCCTACAAGAGCATGGATATCACTTTAGTCTGTGATTCTGGTGACCTGAATAGTGCTGAACATTTTATCTTATGATTATTTCTAACTGCAGAAAAAATTTGGTTCTCAGTGTTTGATTTTTCTTCCCTTTAAGCAGTGCTGCCATTTCCTTTGTATAGATAAAACTCGAATAACAATAATCCTAAAAATACAATATCATTACTCACCAAACCAATCATAACACAAAATTACAATATCATTACCTGCATCTTATCAAAGTAGGCATGCCGATCCACATACTTCCAGGCACCTACATCTGAAAGGAATAGCTACGATACTTGTACCAGTTCACACAAAAGAAGCTTATTTATTCATTTGAACAAGTAATGCAGCTCCAAGTAGGCCGATTGATATAGAAATGCTATAGCTAAAGAGAAATATAAGCATGCATATATTCAGGATGTAATGCAGGAAGAACACCATGCTTCTCTTCTAGTTGAAAGCTAAGGTAGTCAAAAGCACAGCAATGATATCGCAATGTGGCAGTGCACACAATTGGAAATGAATTAAAAGGTTCAGTGATCTCATTGTCAGGCAGCTTCGATAAAGTCCAAGCAGTGGGTTACTAACCTATATACATTATTTGATATAATAAAGATTGATAAACTATACAATTCGGATCTCACTGTGAGCTGTTCAGGACATCTGAAGAGTGCACTAGATGAATAAATGAGGGGGATTTGCATAACATAATAGAAATGAACGGCCTTTCAGAAGATTAATTCCTCGTTGGGACGAATTTTTTTATGCTAAAATCACAGCGAACAAGAAACTCCTCAACCAAAGAATAAGGGAGCAAAAGGAATAAAGAAAAAGAATGCTTCCACAACAAATCTACTCAAAGTGAACACCAATATTCTATAAAGTCCACTCCATTAAACTAAATTGATTAGGCATATGTATAGACCACAAGGATTTCAAAAGAAAAATAAATGACTGCGACCAATTTGATTATACAACTCTATTTCTCTTGGGGATTAATCCGTAGAAGCAGTGATATAAAGCAGTGCTGCCATTTTCTTTGTATAGATAAAACTCGAATAACAATAATCCTAAAAATACTCATTGACAAAATGCTGGAGAACAGTAAGTTACAAAACACCCTCCAGTGTTAAATCTAATAGAAGATAACACATCTTGAGAAAAAGCATCTGAAATCATCAAGAAAACTTTCACTTGAGGATGGAGATGCGTGCTTGTTTTAGGCTACAAACTTCGACTTCAAATTTCTATCATGATATTGATCAGATATTGTGATGGCTTATAGCTCGAGTCTCAAGCCCCATACTTAGTCAGCTGATGACATAATTGGAACCATTGAAACTGCACACAACTTTCAAGACCTAATTAATTAGAAATTAACTGAAAAAGTAAGTTAACGCAAACCCTAAAGAAAAGTAGGTAAGAGCTTGTATTAGCAAAAACAAAGGAATAAAGTGATAATGTAACATGGAATAGGTTTCATAAAGCTCTTTTCAACGCGCACAATACTTTTAAAGAATAAAATCTCTTGTACATAATTCATTATTGAACATAAAAGTTATTTTCAATCAATCACTTCTTACAGTAAAAATACTTTTTCGCTTTCTAGACATAGCACATTATTCGGGAGTATTTCTGAATGATATTAGATAAGTTATTATAGGCTTTTACCTCCTTAAAGAATCAAATGTTAAACAGTGATATTTCAGATCAAGTAACAAATTGATTATGTAAATAATACCTTCAAAAAGATCTATTGTAGCTGGCGTGACAGTACTAACTCTTGGATCTGGGGGATCCTCTTTCCGGATGCAATCACTACTCAGTAATGCTGGATTGCTATCGATGATGGCAACATTTAGTTGGTTTGTCAAGGGCATGCGTGCTGCAAGCATATAAAGATGATGTATTATTCAATTTGCATCAACAAAAGGGTTGGTCTTTATTGTCAAAACTAAGAATGAACAAATTTTCAGTAAATACAACTTCTGCGTCCTCAAGGCCCTCACATTCAGAAGAAAAATAAGAGTCAAACCTTGGGGGGAAAAGAAAAACTCAAGGCAACTATAGAAGGGGCAAAAATTCTATATCATTTAAGGACAGGTCACTTGGAAGTGCACACTCTTCAAAAACAAGCTAAAATATACAAACATAGAAGAGCTGAATGTCTTGGAGCTCCTTATCAAATGCATGCACATATTTATAGATTATGGCCTCATGCAAATGTAAGCCAGTCTTTGATAAGAGGGTAATTTAAGAGGCATGCAAGAAGCGGTAGCCATATGCAGAGAAAAGGTCATAGATCAGCATTATAAATCCTAGTTCTGTGGCTTACTGAAGACATTCAATATTAATTAAGTCAAGATACAGACATATTTTCAAATAAATCATTCTTATGTGGTTCATAAAGACCATACAAGAATCTCAGAACATGATGAGATTAAGATATTGAGAACAATAATAAAATATATTTGAAAGGAAATAACGAATAACAATTACCCAAAGAGCACGCCAGAGCCATGCCAACCATGCCACCTCCAACAATAGCAACATCATGTATCGGAATATTACTGTGGTGTCCATGCTTGTCTGCAACCTCCTAGGGATAATATAATAATTCAGGCAAACTTTCATGCACAGACCACTTCCAAAACTGTAAGATACACATTACTCGGAGAAAATCAGTATTCTGTTTATATTATCTAAGACCAATAACCCGAACAAATTACAGAGATGGGCTTTTATGATGATTTTTCTTCATCATATATCTTCTGAATTTTAGACCCCTAACTTTTTAGCCTGATCAAATAAAGATATATTCTTCTGCAAATGGAATTCGCTAACCTTTTCTCTTTCATTATGTATCTTCTTAATTTTAATATTTTCTATCTTCAGTCAGACGACTCAGATCCAATCCATTTGCGGGACATATAGTACCTTATCCAGAAAAACAGTCACCATAGTACTCCATGAAAATACTTTCTCTTTTAATGTGGCCACTTCCACATATGCATGTTTCTACTTCACAGACAATAGATAATTTCTAAAGAGATTTAGAAGAGTTAACTACAAATACCAATAGCACCTCCTGGAAAATAGCAAAATACCAATGCCTCCCATCTTCATTGCGTAATTACGAAAATCTCACAGCTAAATATGCTCCGTCCTGATTGAATTCATGAATCACCATTTTTCCCTTGACTAAAAAATTCAAAGGTAATTACAATTTATTAAAGGAACGTTACATGTTCTGTTAATGCTCATATATATGGGGTGTATGCGCTTATAGCTTTTCTGTAGCTAAAGATTGCCTTTGTAATATATCAGTAATTAAATTTCGGTTGATCCATAACTTCTAGAATAACTTAGACATAAATGTCATTTTTCACCTACCCTCCTCCCACTCCCCCCCCCCCCCCGTTATCACCACATTTTCTTTCTCTCCTCTTCTATGTTGTCAATTCTCATCCTCTCGCCTATGTTGCCTTCCTCTCTTTTTAACATTGCGTCCTCCCTTTTCTCCTCAAAATCCCCCCGCTTCCTACCTGTTTTATTGTCTTCCTTCATCTGTAATTATGAAAGAATGTAAGGAGTTGTAAGTAACTATTCCATAGGGAGGTAACTACGATTAACCCTTTAGACAATGAGCTCCCTCCAATAATATTAAAATACAACTAGAGAGCATCAGCAATGAAATCAAGAAATTTGCATCCCAGAGCTCCTAGGGAGAAAAGTCGATCATATGAAACGATAAGGTGTGTGGTAACCATGCAAAAGAAGCAAAATTATCATATCAGCATGACGACGAGAAGAAGTAACAAATACACGAGGAAATAAAAAATGAGAAAGCCCCAAGTAGATCTCTATAGTTGTTCAACAGCTCAGGAAAATGGAAATAGTACATATAGAATAAAGTTATTATCACTAACTTGATTACTATCTACTCCAGGTAACTTGACACCTGCATCACTGCATAATGTCCTCCGGGCCAATCTGAAGGCATGGAATTGAGTGCCACTTGTCTTGCAGTTATTCTAGCGCGATACACAAAGAAAAAAGAGTAAAAAAAAGGTTCGAACATCAACTTATTAAAATTAGGTCTTTGATAGACTAAAGATACTACATAAAAGAACCAATGAAAGTAAGCTCAGTAATAACATGGACTCTAAGACGCGAAACAATGTGATCAGCTCACAAGCAAACAAACAAAAATAAAGATTATGAGATATTTTCTTCAAACATTGGTCTTCTTAACAGACAAGCATAAATCTTAATATACAAATACATTATCTCAAAATAGCTTCACCTCTGAATAATTAGAAACAGAAAAAACAAAAATCCATATGTATAATCAAACTCAAAAAGTGACAATTTTATTCCATCTTACAACAAAAAGATTTCTATATATCCCACTTTAAGCATTCACATTCACATACACATAGATTCACTTACTTAGATTGATATACAAACAAATCACGCCATGAAGAAGCAATATTTAGATGTTCACCTCCAAAGGTCATAATTCCACTGACCTTAAAATCCCAACTGGAAACTCCATTTTTCTTTGCAGCAACATATGCTAATTGCAATTTGTCACCGAAAATTTTGTTGTTCGTTTTTCAGTTGGAGTATGGTAAGTTTTTCTCAAAATTCTTCTGGAGAAATTGAAGAGAGAAGCCTTGACATCTACTTTGGAGTTATTTTAGAAATCAATGAGTTGCATAAGAACTTCATTTTCTACAAATTAAATCATTCGTGGGCTAACTACAACCTATTTCTTTCTCAAACACAAGATTGGTGCCCCAAAGGCCCCTCAGCAATTGAACCCCACCACCACCCTTGTCTTTCTCTCACTCAGCATATAAATAAAAAGATCGGGAATGGAAATGTAGAAGAAGAAATTCTATGAAATCCAGATAACACAAGACAAAAAGATGCATGTGGGTTGATGCAAAATAATGGCAATTAAGAAAAATGGGGGAGGGAAAGGCAACAAGACTGACATGCACAATTGGACCTGAGAAACGAGTGGTGTGAGAACAGAGAGGGGACAGAAATCCAAGGAAGGAATTATGTTTGCTATATACGACGAAAGGCACCAGAAGACAAAGCCCACCAATCAAGCAAAGGGCAAAATTCTGTGTTAGACTGAAAAGCAAAGTCTTGAGAAGAACCAGCATCCCACCATTCACGATTTCATAATGCTGCACATATTTTTACAATCATTTGCAAGTTCAAATGCTCTCTGGAAAATTTTCTAACATTATTCAACTCTTCCTATAAGAAATTAGCACCAAAAACTGAAACTAAACACATATATAAACATAACCCGACTTCAGGCCATAAATATGATATGATATTCTACGAAAATCCCAATTTCTACATATTTTAAGGATTTAAAATTACATACTAATTGAGAATGAATATTTAAAAATTCTGAACAATTTACACAACGCATAAAAATGATACAGAATTATAATAGTAGTAACACTCTTTAAATATTGTATTTTTGTTCAAGAAAAACATGCACATACCGCGTACTTGAATTCCAAAAAGCCCCATTTTTTACGACTCATAATAAAATGTAGAAAAATCGGCTTACCTTAATTCAAGTAGCTGTGCAAAACTTAGCATGGCGTTCAAATTGAAACAGTTCAACACAGATGGAACCACCGGAAGCTGGTCAGCTGGTGCTGTTACAATGACCGCGAAATCAGGGTTTTGGAAGAGAAATTGGAAAGAAAGGAAAATCTTGTGAAGTATTTTCTGGAAGTAACTTTTTTGGTTGCAATTTCTCGTTAAAAATCTGATGCCGAAGTAATCTTTGGTTTGCAGTTCCTCGTCCCAATCTGAGATTGCTTCTGATTTTGTATGATTTCTTCGATTTGTTCGTATACAGAGTGAACAATATAGAGCACTTAAGGATCGATTCAGTGCGTATGTATGATTGGGTATACATGCATGTACATCATCAGTATATGTATGTGTATAAAAAGAAAAACTAAAATTTTCTCATAATTATAAATACTTTTCATTATTTAAAAAATTATAGGTATCCTAATAAATATTTTTTGTAACAAGTCATTATAGAAAGACATTTATTAGAATATTTATAATTATAAAAAAATATTTATAATTTTTTAAGCAATATGAAAATATTTATAATTAAAACAAATTTAAGGGAAGTCTCTTGTAATTTATTAAAAAAAAATATTATTTCAGTCTTTTTAACTTTGTATGAATTTACTTTATGTCCTCTATCTTATACTATAATGCATGAACACTTTAAAAAATTATTCGAGATAGTGTCGGTCACGGCGTCGTATACGCCGCGGGCATGGTTGTTGACGTGTCTGACACGATTTGGAGGAGTGTTGGACATATTTTGGACACCTTTCAAAAAAAAATTATAATTTTCAAAAAAATGGGCTTTTTTTAAAAAAAAAAGGAATTTTAGACTTAATAAAATAGAAAAAAGAATTAATCCATTCACCTTAAATTAAAAGTATTATGATGAAATTACTAAAACTTCGAGAGATGTTCACGATAATTTAACTAATTTAAATTATTAGCATTTTTTCATTGTAATCTTTTTAAAATAAACTGATTATGTATATTTTTGAAGTCACATTTGATTAAAATTATAGATGTAAGACATACTTATTTTAACTTTATCTTAATATTTTTCATATTATTGAATATTTGAATTTTATGAGAAATTAAAAATATATATAATAGAAATATATATTGTATATAGTCGTATCAGTGCCATGTCGTGTTCTATTTTTTTTATATTTTTCATTCGATTCATGTCCGTATCCATGCATCATAAATCTTATACAATTATCATATATTTATCAATCAATTTTAAAAAATATAATCCAATTTAGAGTTGTTATGTCAATTTCACCCCCATCTCCCCTCCCCCCCCCCCCCCCCCCCGGAAAATTTCCAATTTGATCATAAATAGATCAATACTTCGGCCAACTAATCTACATATTTCGATGAAGTTTGAACACAAATCAATTAAAATTATACATGCTTATTTTGCCACGTCAACTACCAAAAAAATATCACGTCCAATTGTGTGCAACAATTACCTAAATATCTGGAAGTATTTTAATATTATACAAGCATTTACAGTGTTTTATTGTTACTTCAAATATAATATTAGATTTTGTGGCACGCAATACTTATGCGCAGGAATTTATTAATATTTTTATTTTATTGAAAATTCATAATTTATTCTTATATACATATATATTAAATTTTGTCATTGTTTTACAACTTTATATACAAAACCCGTTGATAAATTTTTTCTAATACATTAATTATCAATACATATTTTATTTTAATTAAATTAAAAACTAAAACTTTGTACCACATACTTTATATCAATAAATACTAATATGTTATCTTTATTTTAGTTAACAATACAATTAAATAAAAGTAAGTAAATTTAATTTGTGAATGCAGTAATTGTATGAAATTAAATTTTTTAAAAAGTGATCAAGTTCAATGTGAGTTGAGAAGTTAATTAAGTTTACACAGAAGGGCGATTTTGGTATTTAAAAAATTTAGTGTAGCGGTATGATAACTACCACTTTGAGTCTATAACTCTCCTTTTCTTTATAATAGTATAGATTATTAATATAAATATTTATCTTAATGATAGAATATCGGCACGAAAAATATATCTATATTGTTCATGAATTTTATATATTACTTTTATATGCTTGTATTAAATATATTTACATAATTATTTCTTATTTTTTTAATTTATTGTAATTATATTTTATATGTTCATTAAATTCATAATTATGTCATGATTTGTATACTTAAAACTGCTTATATTGATTTTTAATATACTAACATTTTAAATTTTATATATTTCATACACAATTATTTACTTGAATTCTTAAATATAAAACTAATTAGAACATTATTTTATTTTTTTTAAATGCTATATAGATGTTTGTATTTTTAAATACAGAAAATTCGCAAAGTATATAAATAATTTATTTTTCAAAAACACTTGTTATAGGTATGAATATATATTTTTTATTTTTATTCTAGTGTATGTAAAAAATCTTGCAATTCATATTTGTAGTCGCGTTAGTAGTTTTTCTTTTCTCTTTCTTTCTTGTTATTTTTTTTAAACAAAATGAGAATTAAAATTAATTCCCCAACTGCTTTCTGGAACTCAAACTCAAGACCTATTTTTCACTGGAATAATGTGTCGCCATTGGACCACTTACCTCTTAAAGTCCAATTGGTATTGATTATAAATTTTAAGAGAGTGGACAGTGAATTGCTGGATAGTTCGACTTTTTACTAATATAATGTCCGACTTTCATGTTTTTACCTGCTTAGTAGCACTTTCTGGCTTACAGGAGAGCTTCCATAAAGTTCAAATCACTTTCGTGGCATATCTTTGGAAGTTTGTCCAGTTGGCATCATGTCGTTGTTCCACATCATCAAATTTGATCCATATAAAAAAAAAATCTAATTCAAACTTCATTTTGTATTTGACAAGAATGTGGCATAGATATTTTTACATTAACCGAACATCCCAGACTTTAAGATAGATGTAAGAAAATCTATAACATTTCCATAACTCACAAGGGATTTCCTTTCCATCTACTTGATATTATAATCTTTACAGTCGCTAACGCCGTTTGATTGAAATAAATAACAAGTTGTAGTTTGATGAATAATGTCCGATTCTAAAGAAAATCTTCAAAAAATGCTCCATTTTTTGCCGCTCTATTAGTGGAAATGACCTTTAGGCTTTATGCATCAATTAAAAGTGAAAAGTTTTAGGTCCTACTTCTTAATAAATATAAAAACAATATCTTGTATAATTATCGATATAAAGACAGTAAAATATTTTTTTCTATATCTAATTTGTACAAATTTTATATCATAGATACCTTTGTGACTTAATTTCGAGGTGACGTTTTCTATTTTTTTCTTTTTTTCTTTTTTTTTTTTCAATTGAAGGAAACGGTACTTTAGTTAATTTAGTTTCATTACAAATTTCATGCTTGTGTTTGGGACAAAAAAAAAGTACTGAAAATATGTCATGTAACAAGTTTGAAGACTCAAGTAAATGAGCAAAAGGGGTTTCTTTATTATGTCAAATTTTTTAAGTATGGTTATTACATTCATCTTGAATAAATATAAATTGATCATTCTTGGTGCAAATTTTTTCGTGCAAAAGTTCTAAATTTATTTTTGACCAACAATAAATCTGACATTAAGTTCTTTCGGATATCTAAAACATACACCATATCAAGCTTGATGGAGATCATCCCAATACCATTTTACCTATGTCAATATTGGACCAATTGAGAAGAATTTTATGATAATAGCTTTCTTTTATTGTTAGAGATGTAAATGGAGAACCTCTTTTTGTTGAAACAGATATGACAAGTGGCTCTAGTACCTATTCATCACTTGCCAAATTGGCTCCAAGAATCACAACAATGAAACCGATATCAAATCCCACATATATACTCTTGTTTCTTTAAGTAGTTATTTAAGCCCCTTTGTGAATGTAGCCATTTCTTGATGATGGGGGCAACTTGAAGGGCTCACTGAATATATATATATATATATATATATATATATATATATATATATATATATGTATAATAGCATGCATATCGTGTCGAATAAGTTGTCATATTTATCAAAAGAATTCTTCGACGACTATACACTTCTTTGAGGAAACATTCTCAAGTTTCATGCCTTTCCTCTATATTGTAACGGGTGGGGGTAGTTATATAGAATGAAACCAAATTTCAAGAGTGTTGATATAAATTACCCTTAATATTTCATTCATGCAAGAGAAATCAAATTCATCTCCTCTTTGATGTGAATAATTTTAATATGGGAAAATCATATTTTTGGTCCCATATATTAAGGCGTTTTTCAATTTAGTTTTATTTTGTTACGGTTTTCTCACGTCGCATTTCATAAGCTGAAATTTTTTCGATTTTAGTTCTCATGTGTATTTTTCATTCAATAATAATTAATGAAAAAAGTATGAAATATGTACGGAAAATGCTAATAGCCCCATTACCTATTGGATGATAAAACACCAAACTTCAACTCAAGAGATATAATCCAACTTTAGTTTCTACCCAAATTTCCAAACAATAAAATCACAAATACGAGCGTGTGTGAGTGTGTGCGTGCATTACTCAATCATCATATGTATAGGCTTATAATTATGGCGTTGAATTTTGGAGATGCAAGCCAATGTGCACACAAAATGGGCAACATATATATATATATATATATATATATGGTTATTATGCTCCATTCTCTTAGGTTTGGTGTAATTACATGTAAATTCTTTGTGATTTGAAAAATTACATCTAACACTCCTAAAATTTGCTTCCATCTAACAAATAAGTCCCTCCATTAATTAAAATTTATTGAATTTGTTGATATTAACAAAAAAAAAAAATGAATGAAAATTGATATTTACACTCGATTGGCTGATTACTGACTTATTGCAGGTCAAATAATTTTTTCAAACTAAACTACCCTTTTAATGATGAAAATATACCTTATCAAATGCATTAACACGTGAAGACAAATGAGGGTAATTTGGTCATAAAAAATTTTATTTAGCCTGCAATAAGTCAATCAGGGATTAACATAGATTTGTTTTCTCATTTTTTTGTTAATATTAGTAAATTCGATAAATTTTGACTATCGAAGGGACTTATTTGTTAGACGGAAGCAAACCTTATGGGGGTCAAATATAATTTTTCAAACCACAGGGGGTCTACGTGTAATTACACCAAAACTTAGGGGATGAATATGTAATTATCCATATATATATATATATATATATTATCACTAACATATATATATCCGCTTGTGTCAATTTTAACCTCTACTCATTATGCCAATATTAGTGTGTGAAGATTAGGGACAACATTATTGTGCACACTATTATGAGTACAAAACATTAACACTTTATATCAGAAATTTGCACACGCGCATGGTACTTTTTTTTAGCTTTCAACTTTCACTTTGTAAAAGCAAAATCATGCACAAATCTTATTTTATTGAAAATGGAAAAAATAAAATCAAAGTCATCAAATGCTAAATCAACTTAATTTAATTTATCTTCTTCTCTTTGACCTACCAAAATAAGGAAAAATCCAAAGCCAATAGGAAAAATTATGCAGGGCTTAATTGCAAATTTTGTCTTGTATACGTGGGATGCGGTAGTTTTGGTCCGGTGAAAAGTTCTTGGAGATTTTGAATTTTTTTAGCCCAGATTTTCAAAATCTCCATTTTATGCCTCACGTGACAGTACAAGTGGAGAAATCTGATAAAAAAAGTTCTTGATTGGTGAAAAGTGATAAATTAGAGGACAAAATTGTTGAATCATAAAAAATTGCCAAATCTTATATATACAAGATGGAAGTTACAATTAAAAACATCTCGATTTTCATCATGTATATATGAAGGTATAGCAGTTCTGGTTCTGAAAAGAGTTGGATTCGGCAATTTAACCCACTAATTTATTATTATTATTATTTTAATTGAGATTTTTTCTCTCGAAATTTTCAAAATCTCCAATTGTATGCCCTCACACGTGTACGTGGAAGAATCCAACAAATTTTTAAATTCCCAAAAAAAAAAGCCCTCGATCCACAAAAATCGATAAATTAATAGACTGTATTGCTAAACTAAATTCGCTTAGGATCAAAATTACCAAACCTTCATTTACACAAGATGAAAATTCCAATTAAGCCCAAAAAAGAAAAGCATAATCCTATATGCATCAATGAATAGTAAATAGGTCTTTAATCATTATAACTTTTTTATCTACTTAGGTATTTATTTTTGCTTTTACCAATTTCACATTGATAATGAGTGGAAAGGCACAAGGAAAAGAAAACAATCAATAGTGGGTTAGAGGCATGAGTATTTGATCCATGATTCTATGTTGTAAGTGAACCTAAATTCATCTATCTTTAATTTCCACTTCACTATAAGTCTACCAAAAATATCCCATCTACCTTAAAAAAATAAAAAAATAAAAAAAACAAAAAATGTGTTCATATTTGATTCTAGACTGCAGTGAGTTCATTTGATTAATTATATGATTTTTAGTATAATTATAATTAAAAATTGGTGTGTTCTGAAAATTATAAGTAGTGGATTATTTAATTTATTCAAATTATTATGATATTATATATATATATATATATATATATATAGCACAACATACTCATTATTGTTCCTTTAAAAAATCAAGATATATAAAGTGATGAATAAAATGTAAGAAATTTGTGGTAAAAATAATGTGCTAATACCAATAATATAAATGTTTGAAGTAATTGAAATGAGTTTAAAATAACATTGGAAACGCTTTCGAGATTTTACCATAAAGTAATTAGAAATGTTAAATATCTATGGAAATATTATATAAATTAAAAAGGGTGGATTTATGTAATTATTTTGATCACTTTTAAATCTTGTGTTATCAAAATAATAAAATATTGTTCTGCCTTCGGCATGACTAACAATTAGAGTTATTTTTTAGATGATTTTTTTTTTCTTAAATTTTAAAAGAGAATTAAAGTTGATTTTTCAGTTCTTTTTTGGGGTTCGAATCTGTGACCTATAGAAATAAGATGTCACCATTGAGTCACGTGAACGTCCCTTAAAATATAATAAAAAAGAAAATTGTTTTTATTCTTAAGCCAGATCTCAGCAAAAGTTTATGTAAGTAATTATCAAACCTCAATATGAATTTCAACTCAAAAGTAAAAAATTGAATGTTTATTCATTTTTACACCAATGTCAACAAATTCCTTGTGGTTACAATTAAGTGGCTATGTATATATATTCCATTAGTTAAACCACAACAAAAGATCATCAGTAGCAAGTAGAATTTCTCAAATTTTAGAGAGTCTAATTCATTATTAGGTCAAACTTCATTTTGTTATATTAGTTTTCGTTTTTAGATTGTTTTTGAGTGTTTTACGATGATAGAGAGAGAGAAATAAAAATAAATAAATATGTGTTAGAACTAGTATATGCATATATTGAAATTTATTTTTAGAGATAATTTAAGATAGAGACAGAGTTCACTGTTCATTATCAAATCATATCTTTTTATATGTGTTTATAGTCGTATATGTATATTTCAAAAAATTCAAAATCTACAAAAAAACACAGTTAAAGATGGAAAAAAAATCGACCCAGACATGCCACGGCTCATCTGGAAGGGCCGAAAATAAAACCAAAAAGAGTGAATTAATTATCTTTTCTAATTATTGACACCTTTTAATACATCAACCAATTATATGATAAATGAAAAATCTATTTCTAGCCAATGATATTTTAGTTTAGTGGTTATGATTAAGATCTTATAAACAAATGTGAGTCTCACTATCCATGTGGATATTTATTTTATTTTAGGGTAAAATGCAGACACCCCATCAGTAAAATGCAGACACCCCATCAACGTATGGAGTCATTTGCACTTTGCCCACCAACCCAACTTTTTGATTTTGTTGCACTTTGCATTTTTCAGAAAATAATAGTGGAATATTCCGTCCGCGTGTATTCACGCGCCTAAGGTCGATTAAATTATAAAGTTTAAACGCAAATGACCCCATACATTAGGGGATGTCCGCATTTTACCATTTTATTTTGTGAGCTTTTTTTTTTTTCCGCAAAGCCGCCTGTGCCTAGGCGGGCGGTTTGGCGGATCCCTACCTGTTTCTTACCAAAAAAAATTCAATTTATGTACAATTTTAAAGCAGAAAGCAAGGAGTACTTACTCCCTTTACAATAAAGAAATAAAACTCATATTCTACAAATCAGTCCTACCTTATCCTCTTGTTGTGCCCATCATTTCCTGCACCTCCAGTACTGAGCAGCCAGTATAGAGCCAACTCATTCCCCAATATACGACCATAAGACAGTAACCTCAAACTCATCTCCCCCACGAAGGTGAGGGACGCCCCGTCTGTCAAGGCTGAGAATGCCGCGGAGCACTCCCTTGATATCTCCGTGGCGCAGCACACTATTCAATTGTAAGGAGATAGCTTCCTTCGCAAGATGATCAGCCACGCCATTCGCCTCCCTGAAAATGTGTTGTATGTCCGACACTAGCATCTGTTGGATCTGCACAATACGCATAATCAAATGCTGCACTCCTACTTCTCGAAAGCGCGAGACTGTAGGAGCTAGATCACTGCAATTGCATCCACCTCCACCACTAAGGGAGCCAGGCCGTGTGCCAGGGCAAGCTCCAAACCCCAGATGATAGTGAGCTCTGCATTCACACTAGTCCCTATGCCCTGGCCTTTATTTTATATGAGCTTATTGTAATGTATTTCACTATTTTTAGTTATATTAGGTTACATGTGGATGGAATGATTTGAATTTGAAAGGAACACGAGGTAAAACTTCAAATGACTGTATTAATTGAATGGATTTGAGATCCATTACAATTCCACAAAATACAATACAAAATAAAAGTTTAAAATTTTGAAATCTTTGTGGCATGAATTTATCCAAACAAGTTGATGAATATGTCATTATGAATTTATAATTCTTAATTCTAAATCCATTTATCGAAACACAACATTAATGTATTCATGATATATTAATCGATTAGTGATATATTTGATCGAATCAACACATATTCCATTTATTAAAATATCAATGTAATCATATACATACTAATTTTAAAAAAAAAACTCCCATAATTATCTTAAATTTAGTCGACTGAGTTTGAGTTGGAATCTCACAACCTTACCCCACCAAAAATCCCAGCCCACTATCTTAACTGTGAAGCAAAACTCAATCATGGGGCATCAGCCATCATGCATGTTCAAGTTCAACATATATATAAAAGAAGATGCAGCAAAAATTCTCTACAATAATATCCTCCACCTTTCAGAAATCCTGCTAACCCTAGTTCATGAAAGTACTTACCATGACGGATCAATAACCAGAAAAGGGCTACCTGAAAACAACCAACAGGCTGCTTGTTTAGGATAAAACTGATCTTGATCCTGGCGGCGCCGGCGCACAGCAGGTGCACCTCCCTAGTGTGCTCATGCTATGTGGCATCAAGAAACTCTGATAGTAGAGAAGAAGAGATCAGTAGAAGGGTTAGAAGCATTAACGACGATCGTCGGAAGAGGGTTACTGCAGGTTCAGGAAATAGAGATGGAGGAATGGTATTCATGGAGAGTCATGAATCAAGAGGTGTTGATAGGAGTAGTAAGAGCAGAATGCAGGTTGAATCTGCAGCTCATCATCATGCTCCTCTCAAGAGTAATCTCAAGAAAACGGCGTCGACAATGGAGATGAATGGTAAGTTGAGTTCAGGGATGAGGAAAGTTAGCTGGTCTGATGCACATGGGAAAGACATTGCTCATGTTCAAGAATTTGAACCAAGGTAGATATATATGCTTAAATTCTAGTGTCTATCGAAGAACGAAAAAGGGTCGAATAATTGTATATATATATATATATATATACGTCGAGAGTGACAATGTGAAGAAGGGTTGTGATCTTGAGCTCTCTAGAGTCTTGATTCTAGCAGTAAATATGGAGTTCTAACTTGTTGTCATGTGTCTACAGTGAAGAAGAGGAGCTAGGAGGTGTAGGGAACTCTTGTAGATGTGCTATTCAATGATGAACAGGTATGAAATCTAATGTTTAAATTTCAGACCCTTTGTTCTAATTACATTCAGTTCCAAACTGTGATGGAGATGTAAATCATGGGATTCGTTTTGAAAATTCAGATTCTAACATTTGACGAAATTGATGTTTTCAGAATGTGAGAACGAGGAGGAAAGTTTCATACTTAGTTTGACAATTACAGTTGTTTATCAACCATGAATACCAAAAACCATTAGCTTTTAAGTAATATATTCCGAAGATGACCAGTTAACAACTTTCTTTTATTGATTGTCAAATAGACAAAAGAAGCATTGGATCAAGATTCATTCAACCTACTCTGTGTTCCACATTGATCGCATAGAGGTTAAATGGATTAAAACAAAAAAAATAAATAAATAAGAAATAAAGTGCCCAATTCCACATTTAGTCCTATAAAAAAAGAATTTAACACTTTTAGTTCTCTATTTGTGGGATTTTCAAAATAATTATAAAATTAAAATAAAGCGATACATTTGATCATATTCTTTACGGAATTTTAAAAATGACCATAAAATTAATAACACTCGACATATTCAATCTCATAAATCCCATAAAAGCATAAAAGATTAAATGTGTATAATTTTCTCAATTTTAGAACCATTTTGAAAATTTTATAAAACAAAGAACTAAATATGTCGAAGATCCCATAAATATATTGAACTGAGACTAAAAGCGTAATTTTATCGAATTTTGGTAGCATTCATAAACCTGGGGTTGGGAAAAGCCGAAAGAAACTAGACCTGATAAGAAAATTCCGAAAGCCAAAGTTGACTTCAAGCAGGCAGCAACGAATATGAAGCAAACTCAAACTACCTGCTACGCCGCCTTCTTCAACGCGTTAAACTTACAACAGTGGTGGTTCAAATTGTAAAGGGCCAATTAAGAAACAATGACGAGAGAAACAAAGAATATACAAGATCCCCTCAAATCTGTCAGTAAAGAAGCTAAAACGCCATGGAGAAGCAGTCACGCCAAAGAAATGGCGGACCGTCCATCCAGACGTGAAACAATTGTCATAAAGGTTATAAGAATCACAACTTTGAACTTTTATAAACCCCCCAATGATATACCAGATTCAGACTATAATACCCCCACAATGATATTCTTACCGCGTAATACTTCAACAATATCTGCTGTTTGTCTAAGAAGGAAATCAGAGTATCAACCAAACAACTATATCAGTTTGGTGTACTGCTCCTTTATAGAGATTGTCCCAGGTGACATGTAGAACAAAAGTCGCATTCTGAATACTACTTCTGACTTTTTACTTTGTTAGCTTTGCTCTTTTCCTGCATTTTCTTTTTCTTTGCTTCAGCAGTAATCCATGAATAGTCGGAAGGAATTGCAAACGGGTCTTGAGTATTATCAGTCCTGCTGCTTGGGCCACCTCTAGATGAACTTGAACGTTGATAAGGAGATTTTATCCACTGGAACCAAGATGAACCTGAAGACTGAGCTACTAAAGGGCTCTCTTTGGAAACAGGAGTTGGACTCGAGGGGGGTGTTGAAAACTCATCTAGTGGCTGCAACTCTTCAAACTTCGTAAATGTAACCATCACCCTGATAGTGGGAACTACTGGAATGGCAACCTTAAACAAGAAGAGCCACATTATCAAGAGTAAAGGACATCACAGACAAATTAAAGATATCAGAAGCTCATACAAAGCTCGCCTATCAAGAAAGAACAGATGAAAAAGAAGAGGGTACCCTTTGTGGCTCCAGCAAACGATTATCATATGACAACTTAACCCATTAAGAGCTAACAATCACAAACTGAAAACACATATTAATTTCCAAAGATGATGGTTTATACCCCTTTTTCTATTAACTAATGTTGTGATACCAGTGATGGGTCTTTCATGCAACGCAAACTACTTCGTGGAATGTTGGATGCCACACATGCTATTCATTCAATTTATAAATTTCTAACAAATCAAGCCAAAATCCTCACCATCCTTTTTCTCATGCAAGCAAAGAATAATAAAGGAAAATGGTTTTAAAATGTGTGGTACCACAAAAGGGATTGGGGTCACAGATTATTACTCATATCTGATCAGCTCTCGTATGGGCAAAATACAAACTTCAAAAAATACTTGCAGCAAAGTTGTCAAAGCAACAAGATTTCTAGAATTTCAACAAGTACAGTGAGGTAATGTCGCAGTTCAACGAATTTTACTTAAATGTCAGAAATCATCAGGCCAAGTTGTCATCAGTCTTTAACCAAGCCATTTTGGTACTCTAACCTTTACAAAAGATAAAAGATGGAAAAGTTAATGACAGGACTCTAGTACTTATTTCTTCCCGTACCCCTGTAATATCTCATGCAGTCACGCTTATCACTTTAACTAGACCCAGCCAAGCATACTGGCTTCCAGGTGCGTCTTGACATTCTTATAGCTTCTATTACTTACACATGTCACAATCACCAAACGAATTTAGTAACTTGAATGGGGAAATTATAATCCCAAACTGGTTATGTCCATTACTAAGCAGAAGCTGTAATGTCAGAGACTAGAATATTTTGTCCTATCCTGCCTATCATAGTAACAGACAGGAGAAATTTTCAGACATGCAAGATATCTGTGTACGTCGCATCAAGCATAGAGATCTCCATTCTTAATAATGTCTTAACTGAGGCTCTATGTTACATGGTTATGATGTTCCAAACCAAAAACAACTAATAACACAGTCCAATACACTCTTCTACACCAATGGCGTTGCTGATAAATTGCAATGCCCCAATGAAGTATATGAACAGAGATTACATGTATAAATGGGATATATATGACAAACATTGGTTAAAATAAATAAGAATTGATGAAAGCATGCAAATTGATTTAGTAAAGTTTTAGTACAAGAATCACACCTTGACCGGGAAGGTCCCCTTGGGTAGTTTCGTAGTGAACAACTCTCTCAACCGCCGTATAGCTTTTACTTTGTTTGCTAAGATGTCAAGCAATGGAAGGAGTTCTTCTGTTCGCAACGGAAAATCTGGAGAAAGCCAGAGAATAGGCCTCAAACCTTTCTTATACTCATTCTCCCGGCTTCCATCCTTCCTTCTATTTCCACTTTCACTATTTGTTGATGAAGGAGATTTACCGTCTCTTCCTCTCCGATGCTCATCCCGTTTCACAACCACGTCAACAGAGTGCCTGCCTGGTCTATTTTGACTTCGAGGAGAGTCCTCTAGAAGATCATTAACTTTTTCTTCCATACACAAAGAACTTCTTGGTGGAACAATCTTTTTCTCATTATCTTGTTTATTTTCCCGTCTCCTCCAGCCACTGAACCATCCTTTCTTTTCCTGCTTAGTTTCTCCGTTCATGCAACCATTTATGTCCTCAATGGGAATGTCCCTTGGGTCATAACAACTATGACGGTGTGCAATAATGCCATTACCATTTTCATTGCTCAAATCTGAGGAGTCCATCTTAAGAGCAACCTCAAGTTGCCTTCTCTCTTCCTCCGTCAAGATATCATCAAACTCATTCTCTGTTTCATTTTCATTGGAAGAGTTAAGGAGCTCATCATCCGTCATGGCACCTGGGACCCTCCTTGACTTAATGCTCACAACCACATTATGCATATCATACACTTTAGCTTTCCAAGGACCCACCATTTCTGTTTCTCCTGTCTCCTCCACGTTGTTTGCGGTAAAAGAACTGCTTGAGTCACGTCAATCCCAGGTCTAAATATATTGGTCTGAGACATTGCAGTCACTTCTTGCTGCACTTCTGCCTCACTTGCTGGAGCACCTGCACCATCCAAAGCATTCATTACCTCCTTATCTTTGTGTGAAATCATGCAAAGTGATCCTGGAGGCACTTGACCATCCTCTGAGCCATCACCAAGGAACAAAATACTCTGGTCAGCACGTTGTATTCTGAAGCCATCAAAACCAGCCAAAGTCATATCTGCCCTCAAATTGGCACCCCTCTTCCAGATCTTGTAAGTATCAGACGGGGCAATTCTCGAAATGAAGGGGATGACTGAGCTCTCAAAATGAAATGTAATCTCCATATAAAAATCTCTCATCCTTCTCATCGTCCCAATCAATCGAGGCAACCTTCTACACCATTTTGCCCAAGCTAATGGCTGGTAATGCCTAACTATGATTTTAGCAATGCCTTCTTCCCTATTACATATTGCTTCCTGTAGCGCACTCCAACCGTGTTCATTCTGCAAGCTCCAATCTGCCCCTGCAAGCATAAGCATCTCCGCTGCAGTCTCATCACCAAATTTAACAGCCAAATGAAGTGGAGTGTCTCGGTTAGGGACATCACGTCTGTCAATTGAAGCAGCTATGGCATCAGCCTTAGCTTCTTCCGCAAGTGAAACTGATTCTGTATGAATCTCAGATGGATCACAAAGTCGGGGAAGGCCCGCAAGAATTTTCCTCAGACCAGCATAATCCTTCAAAATTATGGCCTTGTGGACAGGACTATGTTCATATTTTGACACATCAACAGCCGACATACCTCAGGAGTATACAAAGAGCAAACTAAGCTATATTACTAGCAACGCCAATTCAATCATCCAGGTCCCACTAACCAATAGAACACTTCATCCAGATCAACAATATATGATGAATAGAACTTCAGGCCAACCAAAAACTCCTGAAATCACTGAATACAACGAACAGAGGCAACCCATATCATATCAATCACATAATGGATTCCAGCAAGCAATTCAGAAAAGATAAATACAAACATATAGCCAAATACACCCGGGTGATACATGAACATGAGAAACTCCATAGTTATAACTTAGACAGGAAACACAGATGCTGAATCCTGAAGTAGCCCAAGCCGAAAGATTTCAGAAGGGGCAAGAAGTATCACCTTTTTCTTTCTCAGACACAAGATTTGTGCCCCAAAGGCCCCTCAGCTATTGAAGCCTTCCACCACCCCTCTTTCTCACTCAGCATATAAATAGAAAGCTTGAAAAAATGAAAGGTAAAAGAACAAAAAGGAACTCTTATATCCAACGCAGATCAAACAAAGAAATGCACGTGGAATGATGCAAAAATAGTGGTAGCTAAGAAAGGAAAGGATACACCACTGAAATCTGAAAAAGAGCGGTATGAATACTGAAAAGGGACAGAAAACCAAGTAAGGAATTATGTTTTGTAAAGACAAAGGAAGGCACAAGAAGATAAACCCCACCAACCAAGCAAAGGGCAAATTTTTGTGTTTCAGATTGAAAAATAATGTTCTCACATAAACCAGCACTCGACAGATCAATATTCCAGTCTTGCAAAGGGTGAGAATTAGAAAGAAAGCTCCTCTATTCAGAGAAATAGAAGTTTGATGCATGCATTACAAGTGATCTTCACTTGAAATAATGTGGCAGCCATATTTCTTAATGCCGCATCATTTTTTACAATTATTTGTAAGTTCCAATGTTATCCACTAAAAGATTTTCTAAAATTAGTTAACTCTACCCATATGAAATTAGCACCATAATAAAACTGAAAGTAAACACACATATAAAGCACAATCCAACCTTCACCCAAAAACATAATATTGTATCCTAAAGAAATCCCAAGTTGCTACAAACATTGAAGATCCAATAATTCCATAATAATCTAAAATAAACATCCAAAAATTCTGAACAATTTACACAGTGCATAAAAATGATACGGAACTATAACAGTAGCAAGAATCAACAAAAACCGTGTTAAGTTCAAGAAAAACATACACAGATCGCAACATTTGTAATCTAAACAGCACCAACTTCGCAAGTCCAAAACCAACTGTAGAAAAATCGCCTTACCTTAATTCAAGCAGCTATGGACAGCTTACGAATGCTTTCAAGTAAAAATAGTTCCACCCCAAGTCGAACCACCCTAGACTGTTCAGATCGGGCCGCTACAGTAGCCACGAAATCAGGGTTTCGGAAGAGAAATTGGGGAGAAATGAAGACTATGTGAAGTATTTCCGAATATAACTCTTCGGATTGCAGTTTGTCGTTAAAATCTGAGAATGATCCTGATTTTGTGTGATTTTCCCTGATTTTATTTGATTTATTTCTGTAGATAGAGCAAAGAATACAGAGAAAACAGTGTGCAATGCATATGTATGTTGATGTATGTATGTATGT
The DNA here is from genome assembly GCA_034509725.1 of Sesamum angolense. Classification (NCBI taxonomy): domain Eukaryota; kingdom Viridiplantae; phylum Streptophyta; class Magnoliopsida; order Lamiales; family Pedaliaceae; genus Sesamum; species Sesamum angolense. The sequence continues at coordinate 7,956,641 of JACGWL010000003.1, forward strand.
ATGTATGTATGTGTCTATACAACATATAGCCAATGTATGATTTATTTCATGTCTCATGGATTATTTATTTTAAAATTTTAAATTCTATTCTATCCAATTTGGTTGTATAATTAATTATAAAAATGATTATATTATTGGGTTCATAATTTAATAATTAATTGTGGTATTTAAATTCCAAAATTGATTCATTGTTAAGGTTGTCAAATAAACTAAAATTATTTTTTAACAAAAGAATTAATTATATGATAATATATATATTTAATAAATTCAAAGAAAAATTACAATGAGCTCCAATAAGATTTGGCATCAACGAGTATTCCTCTTTATTATAAAATTATAAATACTCCCTAATATCTGATGAAGTTATGTAATATTTAGATGGAATTTGAAATTGTTAGCTTTGCTCCAAATGATAAGTCCATTATAAAAAATGGATGAGAACCTAATGAGATTAGCATATTGGATTAGATGTTAGACAAAATCAAGAGGAGTATTGGTAATTTGTTATGGAAAAAAAAAAATACAAACAAACTCATGTGATATTGCAGATGAGCAAACTTACCCGTCTTCTCCTATTAAAAAAATATAGCAAAATACCCTCTATATATTTTTTTTAAAATAAAGCAGTTTACATTCTTAGACAGGTAGATGGATGACTCTATTTTAAAAAATACAGGTAGATGCTCATTTGCAATATTTCATGGGATAAATTGCATTGAACCCATAATTTTTCAAACCACCACTACAAAAAATTGAGATTTTGATGCACTATAAATTACCACAGATTAAAAATTATGGTAAATCAATATTATTAACCACGGTTGAATAAAATCAAAGCAAAATTTTAAATTTTTACCACCATTAATCAATATTTGACATAATTTTTAACCATAGCCTAAATATTTGCCATGGTTTTGGTCATGCCTAATGTTTTGGCTACACGTGCAGAAACAACGGCCAATGATCATTGCAAAACCGTGGTTGATTTATTTGCGACAGTTTTCTTCTTTTTTGCGATAGTAATTAAGCGAAAAATAATTTTTTTTTAGTGAATAAGAGAATTTTGTAATCATGCAAATCTTAGGATAAATTAAACAATATCTGGATTCAATTAATAATGTTCTTGGGCCTCGAATTATTCATAAGACCTTAATTTTAATTACTAGACTAAAATATTATCAGTGAACTAAAAAAATTATTTATCGGACATAAATGTGTAGTTAAGTAAAATTAATTACATTAGCATAAAACCTAAAATTATAATTTTTAGCAAAACAGTATTTTATCAGAATTTAATTTTAAAAATGATTGTGAAAAGAAAAAAATAGTTAAATAATACAAAAAAAAAGTTACATTTCCACTGAAAATATAATAGGGATAATTACACTTTCCTCCCTTAAAATTTGGTGTAATACACGTAGATAATCTGTGGTTTGAAAACTTATATTTAGCACCCTGGGGTTTACTTTCGTCTAACAAGTAAGTTCCTCCATTAGTCAAAACTCACCGAATTTACTGATATTAAAAAAATAAAAAGAAATATATTTAACCCCGACTGACATATTACTGACTTTATTACAGGTCAAATAAATCTCTTTATGATCAAATTACCCTCCTACGTCTTTCACGCGTTAATGCATGTGGGGAAGTATATCTTCGCAGTTATAAGGGTAGTTTAGTTCGAAAAAATTGTTTGACTTGCAGTAAGTCAATAATAAGTCAATCGAATGTAAATATCAATGTTTATTCATTTTTTTTTTTTAATATCAACAAATTTAATAAATTTTGATCAATTGGGAACTACTAACGAAACGAAACAAAATGAATCTTTGTTTATCTTTTCCTGATTTTTCTGCTTTCCTTCCTAAGCAAACCAAACGCAGTCCTAATCGCATCCGCACATTTGAATACTCTGAACGTAGGCCTGTGATGTGATTTTCATAATTCATGGTCTTATTGAATCTGTCGGTTTAGAGATAAGCACAAACTCACACACACACACACATACATATATTTTTTTTTAATAAATATTTTGGAAAATAATTTTTAATAATTTTATGATTATCATATTTGAAGAAACAAAGAGAGGATAGATGAACAAAACTGCAGAATAGAGGACAAAACCATTTTGATTACAATTAAAACTCTGTCCGTGATGATTTTCTTGCTTACTCTTATCTTATAGGCCGTCTTGGTACGTTCGTCCTATTTGCATATAGTAAATAATTTTTCTATATTTTAAAATATATAATAAACAAAAATAAAATATATAAATAACGCATCGTATTTGAAAATAAAATAAGACCAACTTAAACATATGATAAGAAAAAATGAAGTTGGAGATTTAAGCACGCCAAACTCTTGCAAAAGTTAGAAATTAATCATTTTTTCTTCAATTCGTTCTCCTTCCAAAAGTCTCTTTTTACAATAAAATTAGGAGGTATTTATACTATGCTAGCAATAAATACGATGGGGTGTAATAATTATACCCTTTTACCTTCCACTAATTTGTGGGTACAATTTATTTGCAAGAGTTAATCTAGTAAATACAGAATAATTCAAATCATACGATCTTGATCTCTTGTCTTTTTTTATGAAAAGGATTTGACTTTCATTTTGAGTAGCCCTTTGGTTGATTTTCTCGTCTCCATCAGAATAGTATGACACAACAAAAGAATCGATGTAATAGTACATAAAAGATTGCTTATGAGTGAAATTTTTTATATATATACATATATATTAGTATAGATGTATATGATAGACTATTACATTTATCAAAGAAAATAATTATATTCAACAACTTTCTAATGTTATAAGGTTGAAAGCGAAATTATCTTCAAGAAACAATCAAACTTCCTATGTTGTGAACATATGGGCAAGCGTGGACGAAGGGGTTTACCATAAACTGCCCGTACCAAGTAGCATTAGTGCATCGGTTTGTCTATGTGATTGAGTAGGTCAAATCAGTGTTTTGAGTGCTGACGTAGTTTTTTTTAATATTTGGTTGTTTTTTTTATAATAAAAAACTTCGCCTTTTGGGATTAAATTATAGCAATATTATGTGTTGATGAAAGCTTATACCTTAAATTCTACCGAAATTACTTGAGATGTTAGTTTCGAAATTCGAGTACAATTTGTAATTGTGTAACCAATTCTTATTATTGTGAATCCAAATGTCATAATTAGTTTTAGGGTAAATTGCATAAAACCCCCCTGTGTTTTTAAAATATTGCATACTCTCCCCCTCCGTTAGACAAACCCTAACGGCGTTAAATTTTTACAGAATTGACCGTTATACCCTTTTAATAACACCATTGATCTTTAAATGTAAAAAATGAACGGTCTTGATCTTAAATAATTTAAATATACTTTTATTATATATACAATATATAATATATATACATTGTTATATATCATATATATATTCCTATATATATATATAATATATATATATATGGTGTGTGTGTTTGGCCGGCGACGGCGCGCGCCGCCTCTATATTTACAGAGGGCGACGCTGGGCGTCGCCCTGCAAGAAACGGGGCGACCTCGCGTCGCCCCCGTTCCGCCGCCCCCTTCTGAAAGGGCGGCAGCTAAATCCACGGGGCGTCGCCCAGATCCAGGGTGACGCCCCCCCCCCCCCATCACCAGGCGTCTCCGGCACGAAGGGCGACGCTGAGGTCGCCTTGCAAAAATGGGGCGACCTCGCGCCCCCCGTTCCGCCGCCCCTTCTGGAAGGGGAGGCGGCCAAATCCAGGGGGCGTCGCCCTGGATCTGGGCGACGGCGTTCGCCCAGATCCAGGGCGACGCCCCCCTCACCTGGCGCCGTCGCCGGCCAGGTCGGAGAAGAAGAACCAAACAAATTTTAACTTTTCAAAATTAAAAATATTTTAAATAAAATATATAATAAATAATATAATTAAAAATAATTAATATAATTTATTGATATTAATTAGTATATTTAAAAATAAGTAAATTTTATTAATAATTAATAATAATTTAATTTAATTATAATTATAATTATTATAAATGAATTTTTAATTATTTCTTATTAATTGAAAAATAATTTGTTATATTACATTGTATTGTGTTTTTTTTTTTTACTGTTTTATTTTATATTTAAGTTAATATATCTCATAATAAATATAATTTTTATAATATATTGATTTAACTCAATAAATAATTTAAATTAATTAAATATATAAATAAATCAATTGAAATATCATTAGATATGAAAGAAATGGGCAAAATAGATATTATATACTTAAAGTAATCATAGAAAAGGTAAAAATGAAGCCCACTCTCACAAAAGGCGAGTGTAAGCCACTCTCCGTTTGTTTTTAACGGAGAGGGGATTTTTCGCTGTATTTTATAAACAGGGGTTTTTTGCCTATTAAATTAACACAGGGGAATTTCACGCTATTTCACCAAAACACAGGGGGGTGTTATGCAATTTACCCTTAGTTTTATTGAGACTAATTATTTCAAATCAGTCATTCTATAATCAATTATTTTATAATTAATTATGCCACTATTGGCCCGTCATAGGAGATGAACAATTAGAGGTGTTGTACCATCACCAACTGACTTAGATTGAAATTTTAATTAAGACCCTTTTATATCTTTGATGTGATGATATTTTGAAGGTCTCCTTTCAACCTTCCTGCTCAGTAACTTTGATCTTAAGACAAGTTTTGAATCCGTTTATTTAATTCAAAGACTTTTGGACTTTTGCTCCAGTACTCAAATATTGTTTATGATGGTCTCGTAGATCTTCCCAGCAATATACAATCGACCTCCAAACAAGTTCTGGAACCCTAATATTGGCTCAAAGTCTCAATAACCCAACCTTTAAGGTTTTCAAAACCCTAATATATGTAGGGATCACTATGAACGTTAGATCATTTTAATATTATGACACAAGTGAAATCGTACAATTTGGCTTCCTTTATAGATATTGATCCTCTATGCGATTGCAAGGGGCATAACCTTTTGGTACCCCATCATTTTTTTAATACATTCATTATCTTCTTCAACATTGGACTAACTTAACTTCAGAGGGTCATTGCAAGGGCTTCCCCAACGTGGTTCTAACGGTTGATTTATTTTGTATGCTTTGTATTGAAAATTCAAGGCAATACCCGACTTTAGTTGGCGGTAGCAATCATTCAAAGACAAGTTGTTCTATTTTTTGGAACAACAATGTTCTACTCTATTAAATATATGCACATCAAGTATATAAAATCTTTCCTTAAATAGAATAATGATATATTTGTGATATGTATATCCATACTAATATATAAATGAAAGGATATCTACGCTCACAAAATGACGATTATTGACAACACCGTAGCAATTTTTAAGTATGACATTTATACCTCTAATTAGTAATTTTAAATATTAATTGTAATTACTTTTTATATTTTACAAAAGCGATTCCACATCATTTTAACACCACTATATTAATTCTTTTATTGTGTTGATAATATTTTAAGTTGATTTTATTTTATTTTTTTGTTGAAATGTGATTCATTAATTTTTTTATTTATAATATATTTTAAAATTTTAAAAATAATTTATTATATGCATATAAAAACGATGTACGAGGACCATTGTTAATAAATAAAACAAATATGTGGAAGGCTTTAATTTCACTCTTGGCAACTACTTTCTCGTTGAAGTGTACTTTTTCGTTGCCCCCACTTTCATACACTTCATCCTCTACTCTCTGTCAGAGATTAACTCAAACACCTATTAGTCAATAATGTTAACATGCTTTTCATTCAGCACTCTCGATGTTTTGCCTGCGAGGAATTTTCGGTCAAGCGCCAGGCCGAGTTTCACTCCGGAAGACGCCCTCGTATTTCTCCAGAGATGCGCGAGTTTCAAGCAAATGAAGCAAATACATGCGAGAATAATCCGAAGCAGCCTCCATCGGCATCAAGTAATTGTGACAAGATTGATTCGGCTTTGCTCTTCCTATGGGAAGCTGGATTACGCCAGTTTAGTCTTTGAACAGATTGAAAACCCATCAACGTTTGCTTGGAATTTGCTTATCAGAGCATACACTGTGAATGATTGCTCACTTCGAGCTATCTTTTTCTATAATTTGATGATTTGCCGGGGTGTTGATGTGGATAAGTTTACGTTCCCGTTTGTGATGAAAGCATGTTTGGCTTCTTGTTGCGTTGAGAAGGCGAAGGAGGTCTATGGGTTTGCTGTTAAGACGGGGTTTTCTGGAGATGTGTACTTGGATAACGTTTTGATGGATATGTATTTGACGTGCGGGAACTTAAGTGAGGGGCTGAAGGTGTTTGATAAAATGCGCGTTAGGACTATTGTCTCGTGGACTACGATAACTGCTGGGCTTGTTTCCAATGGAAGAATAGACTTAGCGCAACAAATCTTTGACAAAATGCCGGTGAAAAATGTAGTTTCTTGGACTGCAATGATAAACGGCTATGCTAAAAGTGAGAAACCAGAGAAGGCTTTTGAACTATTCGCACAAATGCAGCGTGATAATGTAAAGCCGAACGAGTACACACTGGTCGGTCTTTTGATGGCTTGTGCTGAATTAGGGAGTCTTAAATTGGGCCGTTGGGTTCACGACTTTGCAATCAAGAATGGGTTTGAGGTTGGGGTTTTTCTTGGGACTGCTCTCATCGACATGTATAGCAAATGTGGTAGTTTGGAATATGCAAAACGAGTGTTTGGAAACATGGAAAGTAAGAGTGTAGCTACATGGAATGCCATGATTACTAGTCTTGGCGTTCATGGGCGTGGCGAAGAAGCCCTTGCACTTTTTGAGGAGATGGAGAGGGTGAGCATGAAACCTGATGCAATAACTTTCATAGGCGTTCTATGTGCTTGCCTGCAGACGAACAACATTGAGAAGGGTTGTAAATACTTCCATTACATGATTGAGAGTTACGGTATTAAACCTAGCCTCGAGCATTATCTTTACCTGTTTGAGATGGAGTCCCTTCTGGCCCAGTTGCTCGTACAAAGGCATCAGATTTTCCTGTCTTATGACATGTGCTCATAGAGCAACATTCAATGCTGTGAGATCAACTTCTTGTGATAAAATGGTTTCTCTTCTGAGATGCTATGCACCAGGAACCTCAAGAAACTCCAGTATAACGTTCACAGCAAGATCTGGGCAAAATTGAAGAAGAATAATAGAAGAAAAAGCATGCCTTTGATCGGCTTTTGATCACCACACATGCATTACAGTTGAAATGAACAAGGTACACCAAACTCGGGTGTTGCACATTTTTTAATGACAGGAGAACAAACGGAGTGATATTATGTCTACCGAAGAACAACAGCTAAACCATTGTGCATGTTAAATACCTCAAAAAGAATCAATCTGAGTCTAGTATAGGGGAAATCATGTCAGCTTTTATATTGTATTCTGGTCAGTAAATTTACAGTTACCAAGTCATGAAGTTGACTATCATCATATACAAGATCTAGATTCCATGGGAATCAGAGTAATCTATCAGCCGTGCGATAGTTGCTATAAAGTTCAGCACTATATATGACATATAACTCTGTAATAAATGTATGGGTAAATAACTGGCTTTAAGCAGAAAGCCACTATTTTCTGGTTACAGCAGTGTATCTCGGATTACGCGTGCCAGTACTCGTGATGATAACCGACTAAGCACCTCAGGAAGCACTTTGGCAGAGATCCCAGGCAGCACTGGAAGTAGCTCTTGGATCACTTGAGGAACATTTACACCCTGTAGAAGCAGAATAGATGTTCTTTAAGATGTTAATGTGATGACCACAGGCTGGAAAGCTTAAAATGTCGGCAGATCAGATGCATTCTATGTCATATTGTCCAGTGAATAGAAGATGTATAGGCAAATTTGCTGTTAAAACGATTATCAAATTTTTCTTGATAATGCGTAGTGAAACTACTATCCTCACCATTGAGTTCTCACTGAACTCCTAGCGTGGGATGGATGGGTTGCTACTAAACTCAAGTTTACTCTTGTGTAAAAACAGTTAAATGGAGCAATCCCAACGATCCAAGGCAAGTTTACTCTATGCAGAACAGTTAAAATGGAGCAATCCCAGTGAGTCCTAGAAACACATTTTTGGAACCATCTACTACATTTCTCATGGGTAAGATTGCAATCATTTTATGGGTATCCTCATGGAGTTTACACCAAGGATTTCTGACCTCCTGTATCCCATAGCTACCATGTGTGACTCGCAAATTTTAGTCATCATTTCTATATGTATTGCTTGCACTCCTCATATCAGAATGAAGATTCAAACCTAAACCTCTTCCCAGTAGTGGAGAATGTCCATCAGCAGTTATGCCAATATAGTACGAAACCCAAGCATCTCCTTTCCTCATCTTGAATTACAAAACTATGAAACTCTGCCACTGTGTGACTGATATGAGGGATGAGAAACTACTTGTTACCTGATTTGATGAAGCTGCAGTTCCAGCAGCTAAGAATCCGACGATTTTCTGAACATTGTTCAGTATGACTTTGTCTTCCTCAGTTATTGTGGGAAGAAGTGCAGCTGTCCTGATAGGTCCGAGAGTAGGAACCAAGCTAAAAACGGGGGACACATTCCTAATTCCAAGAAAAGCCATTATCTGAACTAGCTGTTCCCTTGTTACAGCATCTATGCCCTTCACAATCTGTTCATAAGTCAACCCAGAAAAACAATAAGGATCACATATTAGTAGAAATAATCAAAATATTAAGCGATTTTGACATGTTTTCCGGGGTTATTCACTATAACCGAATGTTTTTTTTTTCCAAGTTTATACAAGTACGAGAAATTTATATGTTTGGTTATCACCATCATACATTATCTTGACCATCGAATAGAAGTACTCTAATAAATAAAATCAGCAAATATAGATGATAACCATCAACATAAGAACAACCTTATTTTGGGAAGTGAATATACCTCGTCTAATAGAAATTCTCTAAAAAAGTTCCCCTCATCAGATAGTAAAAATCCCAAGGCTGCTCTTGTTTGGATTGGCTGTGTTTGAGAAGCACTGCCCACAAAACCAGGAAGCATATTTGTTTGATTTTGCAGAACGCCGAGCTCCGCCATTCTTCCATTTAGATTCTCTCCACCTCCGCTTTTTGCTGCATCTATGAAATTCTCAAAAGCTTGCATGACATCAATAAATCTTTCAGCATCAAATACACCAGATTTCCCATATATTGTGTAGCGTAAAGCAGATCTTAGGCGTGGAGATTCATCAGTGAGTAGCCTCTGATACGTGCAAAAAAAGAAGAACCACCAATTCACAAAAATTATTAATGTAAAAACCGAAGGAAGAGAACTGTGCATAATAAGCTTAATAAACATTAGAACAGGTAGAATCATAGAAATAACATGCATAGAACATACATCTGAATCAATAGTGTGTTTGGATGCATAAATATCAATATAATAGATGATCACCGAAATTGTGGTAGTTCCAAGTATCTATACTTGTTTATGTGTAAAGATTAAGTTCTTGTTCAGGGGGTTAGCATCTTAACAAAGATCAATGCCATTTGAGCTCTCTCATCATTTCTGTTATGACTACTAATCGACATTGATTAATGATATGTAAATTGTCACAGTAGTAACTTGCTCCTCATTTATGCATTAGTTTGACGCAAGCTACCACATGAAAGTCTAATATTTAACTACAGGAAAAATTGAAAGAGTTGACGAAGCTTGGCAGACTACGTAAAGGTCATTTCAACCAAGTCAATATTTGACATCACATTCTAACAGTGGCACAGTCTAGGAGTTGTATTTTTTACCTGTGCAATATACGGGTAGGCTTCATCCACAATGGCAAAATCAGGATTCCCCACCAAAGCTATGCCCTCCAGCACCCCAATTGCTCTAATTATAAGTGCAAAGTAAGGTGGTATTCTGAATGGATAATCAAAAGTTATTTGTGCTAAATCTGACGCCAACTCCTGAAAGTTGATATTTTTTGCTCCACCACCTTCAAGTGCCTGATCAAAAACCTTTGCCAAAACAGGCAAAATGGGTTCCAAATTCACTCCTTCTGGAATAAAACCAAGTAGCACAAAATCTTTTACAATAGCAGCATAATCTCGATGAATAAGGTGAGCAATAGCTTCAATCATGCCATATTTCTGATCATCCGTCAACTTTGTCACCAAGCCTGCCATTTCGATGCAGTTAATACCACAAAAGAGAGAAAAATTAAACGTGCACACAAAAATCAGACAAAATCTGGTATACAGATTACAGATTAATGGGCAAATATACGTGATTTCAGCAGGACAAAGGCAATTCTATCAATTTCAGGAGGACCAGAGATGGAATAAACCCAACTTTTAAATATGTCTAGGAAGGGGTAAATATTGATGTTTAAGACTAAGCTATTAAAAGGTAAATTTCACTGCAGAAAGCAAGTCATCTATAAGGTAGGGTGATAATAAATTACCAAAATCCAATATAGCCAGCTTCCCATCTGGAGTCCGAATTAAATTTCCTGGATGTGGATCAGCATGGAAGAAACCTGTGTCAAGCAGCTGTAGATTGGAATGAAAATGAGTAAGTTAAGATATCTGATCAATCTATGGATGCATCATTGGTTGATCTTCTTAATGTTGAGATTTAAATAGCAATAGTATGATAGTTTCTTAGAGAGACTACCCCTTTCAATGCATCGACCATATCATTATTAAGTTCAGGAGTTAAAATTTAGTAGGTGTAGCAATATTAGAAGAAACCATCAATGGATGGGTGTTACCAATATTCCATAAACAATCAGCAGTATTAATGGGTCTTTGCTGATCAAGTTAATAGATACATTATGCAGTGTATTATTCAGTCCAATTAAGATGTTAAGGTAAGCTCCAGTTGCAAAAGTTTTAAACAATTCCACTCATTACTTAAAGGGAAATATCTTCAGCCATGACAAATGAACTCCTAGGCCCATTGTATCGTCGGTTTGATGTCCAGCAATTTCTGTCAATTTCCTCCAGAACCATAAATTGGCACTCAACATTGAATGTCAATATGGAGTAACATTCGCCAACTCTCCTTTTCTCCTCAAGCAACCTTGACGCTTACCAAATTTCTATCTTCTCTCAATTAAAACTATGATATTTGTCTAGGGAAATACCAAACTGATAATACATTCTTATCCTTTACCCATCTTGGAAACTGTTAATTTCTGTAAACTTTGCTGCTAACAGGATATAGTGCACTTTTTCTTTACAACACAGAAAACTGCATCAACTCACAAAAGATTCCAAAATATTAAGAAGTAGTCTCCATAGAATACTCCCTTGTTTCGCAATTTAAATCTCTTACAGTCCTTCAAAATATGTCGATTAATAATGTCCTATTTCGTAGAAGTGCATATATATTTCACTGTTTGAAGTCTTATTAAAAAGATTTGTGCCAATCCATATAAGCCATTCTATGGTAGACAATATAGTCGGAACTTGCAAGCTATATTGTATCCAATTTCTGTGGTACAAGCAATAATACTTTTCTCAATGCGTTGAAAGGCATCTCGAATTTCCAAATAATAAGTTTCGTTAATTAAATAAAACAATCATTACCTGCTTAAGGTAGCATATAACTCCAACATTTACCAGTTCTCCAACATCGCTTTCAGTACTTTGCGACAGCTTCTCTCCTTCTATCCATTGTGTAGTAAGAACCTTCCTTGCAGTGTATTTGTGGTATGTCTTCGGCACAACTACCTATAAAACAGCTTTAAGGGCTGTCAAATCATGGGAAGATCCTTATTCCGTGGATCAGTAATCAGTTAATTTGCTCAGATAACAAAACTCATTTGAGCAAAATTTTACAGAAAAATTACCTGGGGAAGGTCCTTTTTCATCATTTCAGCAAATAATGTTCCATTTTCCCCCTCATTAACATAATCAAGCTCCTCAAAGAAACGGGCAGCCCATTCATCAACTAATCCAACAACATCGATAGAGATCTAACAAAATTGAGATCTCACTTAATATCAAGTATAATTCATACCTCTTTCAAGTAATACAAGAAAGAACAAGTACAATTGTACCTGAGGAAATTTACGAAGAACAAGACCCAAGTTCCTTATGATAAACAAATCAACGGTCACAGTCTCAAGAACAAAAGGCCTCTGTACCTTAACAGCTACCAAATCCCCATTTTCTTTTAGCCGGCCTTTATAGACCTGACCGAGGGATGCTGCAATTCATTTCCAAGAGAAGAAGACAATATATAACCTTCAGGTACTTGCACAAACTAAGAATACAGATTGATATTCTGAAACATTAGATAACCTAGCAGATCCACCGTAATTTTATGCAAAAAAAATGGAGACAAAAACTTTAACCGATTAAGAGTACCAGCGGCAATAGGGGAAGCAGAAAGTTCAGAGTAGATATTAATCCATGGCTGTCCAAGCTCCTCTTCAATAAGAGCCATAGCGACATCATCTGGAAATGATGGAACCTACAAACATGATAGTCTAACTAGTTACCAGAGAATATAGTAATATACAAAAATAATATAATTAATATCTTTCCTCTTGATTAGTGTTTGAATTGCTTCCTTGACATGTTAAGGTGCAGTTCAGTGTCGGGGAAAACTTTTGGCCAAGAATGTTACGAATTCAGAGGTGGAGACCGGAATGGAATCAATCAGTTTAGTACATCTCATATTTGGTACAACCAACAGCTCAGGGAAGTAAAGAAGTTCACATGCTGATCCCTCCCCATGTTTTAAAGAGATGAAATCAGAGTTCGCAAATGAAAATATATATCCTTTGAGGTAAAGGTAAGGATGATTCCTCACAACAGAATATATGTGCACTTCTGTGACAATAGTTAAGAAATCCCAGACCCCGTTTCAACTTGAATTTTAAGTGAGCACATGATGGTTGGTCAATAATATAACTGACAAAGAAAGGAAAGCTTAATTGAGTGGCATCAAAATCCCTCGATGAGTTCTTAGTTCACTGGTAAAAGTTTTCTAACTTTTTAAGTCTAGCCCTCTAACTTTGTATCATGACTTGAGGGGAGGAAGGTTGCTACCAGCAGTAGATAGTCCAGCACGTCACTGAAACGTAAAAAGAGACAGCAAAATGTAATTTTCTACCTTATCACAAAGCTTCTGTAGTTCAACCATTGCAGAAGGTGACAGTATATCAGGTCGGATGCTCAACGCTTGCCCAAGTTTTATGTATGCTGGACCCAAAGAGGTAACTATCTCCCTCAATTCAATGGCACGAGCAACCTCATTCTGTTTAAAAACAAAGACCAAAATTTGGGCTCTGGTAAAAGCATGGAATAAAATTAAACCAGCAATAATTACCTAATTCAATAATGTAAAAGTATATCATTGCAGTAAAATTTGGTCAGATAAGTAAACATGATTTATTAAATAATTATTCAAAAGGAACACATTTCATCCATGACTGACATGAGGTAAATTCTCCCCATTTGGACTACTGCAAAAGATGGTATGGCCTGAGTGATAGTCTATCCATTTGGGTTCACCGAATAACCATTCAACATCGACACGGCTTTGAGTATCAGTGCTCATTCCAAAATCCAAAACCATGTAAACAGAAAAAGCGGAAGAGCTTATGTGATCTCAGAAACTTCATTATGTTTCTTTTTTCTTTCCTCTTGAAATGGTGAAAATCCTTCAAAGTTTTAAGTGTTACAAGTTCAAGGCACTGACAGATCCCTTGGCACTGGAAAGGCTTTGACTCCATCCACGCTATTTTCTTTGTCAATATTGTAAAAGGTGTAAGAAACAATATGGTTTGCACATTGACTATTCTTACATAAAACTACTACAGTTTGATTGCAGGTAGCAAGGTGGTGAAATATTTGAAGATCTCCTTGAAAATTTAAATTACAGAGTTTGCATTGGAAAGTATTCTATATAGATTAACCAAAAACAAATCTTCAAAGTCGCATATAATCTGATTATCTGGTTTAATACTTGTTTCTTAATGAGCAATGATCACAGCATGATTTTTCAAGGTTGTTTCCACAGCCCAGAAGATATAATTCACAGCAGCCATCTAAATGCATTTGATGTCCTGAGCATGCGTAAAATATACCTTAACATGCCTAAAAGATACTTGCACTAAAGAGCTTCTCCTCTTCAAAAGGGAGTTTCATGTTAGTGTATAAAGCCAAAATGTAATCAACATGTTCTCCATGATGCTCTAAAGAAGCGTCATGGGTCTCGATCACTTTGGGGGTACATCAACCAAAAGATGGTCCCAAGAACAGTTCCCGTCCAATTCCAAATGGATTTCCAAACTGGATTGGCCCTCAAAAGTGGAAGCATTTCTATATAGTGATCAATCAGATATTCCACTGTGGATGGATCAGAGAGGCCTTCCGTAATAGAGCTTTTAGCATGTATCTATAAAGCTAGGACATAAAAGCCTCCACAAATGTTTGCAAACAAAATCGACCTCTGAAGTCCAGATCTCTTTCGAAGTATCATTCCTTGCAACTCTTTTCAATCACCACGCCTCCTTGGGAGCCCATTAACATTGTCATCTTTTCTTTCTCTTAAGTGGGCAACGCTCCTCCGAGACACATCATGCTTATTCATGGTGTCCCACAATTTCCAAGAGATTTAGAAATGGCACCTCTTGGCCTTGTAAGATGTTCAGTCAAAAAGAAACTCAATCAATTTCTGAATTTTGAAAGATGATTCGAATAAAGAAACATCACCCTGCAGTCTTCCAATTCATAACAAAACGACAAACCAGGGACCCAGAACTTACTATTCATAGAGAGGTATATAATTCTTTCATAGAATTTCACATAGAAACAAATGTATGCTGGCAAATCAAGGAATAAGGGAACTGAAACGTCACCTCTTTTATCTTATTATTTATCAGATCCCAGGCAAGGCGAGAGAGAAATCCTCCAGCAACGGACATTAACTGAACGATACGAGTAGCAACTGCACGTGGTCGCTTTCCCCAATAAGCTGCAATGCTATCTGGATCATACACTAATGGCAAAAACTCACTGCTCTCATCAACCTGAAGGAACAGATAGGTTCATGGCATTATTATTACAAGTTTTCAAACAAAAGAACCGTCCTACACAACCTAAAAGCAGGACGCCAATTCAGATGTCACAGCATAGTATTTTCAACAAATAAAAGTATGTGGAAGTTAATATTTACATATAATTTATTCCGTTAACAATTTAGAACATCCTGAGTGTTACAAGTAATAAGATATATAGCACATATCAGCAAAAGCAAGTCACAAAATTGGTGCTCTCAATTTCATTTAATATCATTAAAAATTTATAACATTCCGAGTATTACTAGTAACAAGACATGTAGCATTTCATCTTGTTTTGGCGAATTACGTGCCAAATGCTTCAAGCTTCTCACACAATTGAGTGCAATACACTGCCGAAATGAAGTATCATTGCATACACTACAGAAAATTTAAGTCATAAGTATAACTCATGCTAATTCAAAGTCACCAAAACGATGGATCAAATCAGAACTCTCTAATTGCTTGACGCAACAAAATTGTAGTACCTAAAACAGTATATGTCCAATGCAACAGAACATACAGGTCTAATATTAACATGACAATCAATAATGAGAATCACAGCATAGAAGGTGAGTGTCAAAAATCATCAAAAACATAAAAGAACAAATCAAAGTCATTATTATGGCCTACCATAAAACATGAAACATGCAGCATAGTTAAGCTCATAAAAAAATATCATTGACAAGTCCTGCCAGTCTAATAATTCCAAAGACTTACTTCCATGATAATACTCAAGCGCAGGTTCCAATATTAACAGTGGAGATCCTTGACAAATCATTATCAATTAGGAAGAGAAAATCATAAAAGTGAAGAGAAAATAAACATCTAGGAACACAATCAAACTAGATGGCAATCAAAATAAACATGAAATTCATGTGACAAACCTCAACTAGACGGAGCTTGATATTGTCATCAGCAAACAATGTGTCCTTCAAATTCTGACCCCGAAGCCCCCTCATAAGGATAGCCAACTCTTCATTTTCTTCCATCTGCGCCCTTACACGTTTGATCTCCTGCGAGACATCTTGAATTCTCTGCCATTTCCAAATCACAAAACGGCAAGAATCATCACCCAGACTCCATCATATAGAAACAAATAAAGTAACAAATAACTTGATTGTTCTAGTTATATTTCATCAGAACAGGATTAACAAGGGTGAACTTTATGCATCTATATGGAGATTTGAATTATGCACCTCTAGTCTTTTCATTTCTTATGTGACTAAAATAGAAGAAAACAAGAGATAAATCTTACAGAGATGAGATTAACTCTATAATTCAAACTTGATCCTATCTTCAAATTTACTTTCATTAGTTATTTCTTACTTCAACTATCTTCTTTATTTCAGGAAAAATGCATTTTTTCACATTCTTGAATATATTGGGTGAACAAAATCATATAAATGCTGCTTTTTTATTTTCTCCCTCTGCTGCTTCATTTCCAATTAATCAAACTACTAGAACTATAAGACAGTAAACTTCAACCAATCAGCCAGCAACAGAGAAAGATAAAACCTGAAACAAAAGAACTCCTCTAAAAATCTCATCTCTTCATCACTCAGCATGACCAAAATATCCAAAACACGCAAATAACTTTTTTTTCTTTAACAAAAACGAAAAAAGTCCACAACTTCCAAAAGTTCAACACAACATTAAAAAAACTCAAAAAACTAACCAAATACGAGAAAAAATAAAGTTATTAGAACCTACAGGAGATGCACCATTGATCGGCTTGTACGACGCCGTTTTGGGAGACCCATTAACGACTTTTGGAGGCTTAGTGTCGGACGGTCTAGGCTCGGTGGCCTTCACAACGTTTTTCGTAAAAAAAACCTGGAATTCCTTGACTTGGTATTCAAGACGGCAGAAGAAAACCGCGAGGTGCGGTGAAGAGGATCGATTCCGCAGTAGACGAGCTGCGCAGCTGCGTCCATGGCGGAACCTTTTCAACAAAAAATCAAATTCCTACTTGCTTCGTGCCCGTACGTGGAGAGATCCAAGCAGAAACGCAAATTGCAGAGCAAAAGAGTGAAAATTTTGACTTAACGGCGAAAGAGAAGCCAATTGCACTGTATTGCTGTGCGTGGTTTTTGGTGATTTGCTGACAGTGTGAACTATAAATGAGCAGCCCAAGAGGGGGGTAGGCAGCGGGGTCTGGTGGTTGCGCGGATACGTGGAAGAATGTGAGCAAAGGAAAACTTTTTGTGAGTGTTCAGTTATATTGGCGCGATACTGAGCAAGCCTCGTTGCCGTTCATTTTACATGGTTACATGTTTTTCATTTGCTACAATTTATTTCCATCTTCAATTACTAAAAACATTATTTCATTCTAAGGACTTTATGTTATATTGGGATAATTATACTTTTTTTTCTTTAAAATTTAATATAGATGTACTTAAATTCTTTGTAATTTGGAAAATGACATCTAGTATTCCTGATATTTGCTTTCATCTGACAAATAAGTCCATTTATTAGTTAAAATTCACCAAATTTGTTGATATTAACAAAAAATTGAAAAATATATATATATATATTTACCCTTGATTGACTTATAGTAGATCAAATAAATTTTTCTATGATCAAATTATCCGCATACTACTTCACGTGTTAATGTATGTGAGAAGATATATTTACACCGTTACAAGGGTAGTTTAGTTCGAAAAAAAAAATATTTGACCTGCAATAAGTCAGTTTTAAGTCAATCAAGAGTAAATATTAATTTTCATAATCTTTTTGTTAAAATAAGCAAATTCAATTAATTTTGACTAATATGGGGACTTATTTTTTCAAACCACAGGAGGTTTACGTATAATTACACCGAACTTCAGGGGAGAGGAGTGTAATTATCTCTTTTATATATTATTCTTCTTCTTTTTACATTGATGTAGATAAGCAGGATTGAGTAGTATATGAGCCCCAGACATCATTTCCCTTGAGTAGTATATGAGCCCCTAGACATCATTTCCCTATCAAAGCGCCTTTTGAGAATAATAATGTAAGGTTCATAAGTAGTTAGTATTGATAATAATTTGTGCAGTGGGACACCGATTTAAGTAATGTTGTAAATACTTATAGTCGAGCCAAACACAACACTGTTCAGACTTGTTTGAATTATCATTAAGCTTCAAAATTATATTTGAATTTGATTTGATTATTGATTTTGTCGAGGTTAAACAAGCTTTAACTCGATCAAAATGAGTTGAGTAGGAGTTCTTTGATATTTTTGAAGTATATTTGATTATTTTTGCACCATTTAAATCGAGCTCGAGCTAAACTTGAAAGTTTATTGAACAAAAAATTTTGTTTAGATTTGGTTTGTTAAGTTTAACAAATCGAGTTCAATGGGATTTTCGATCAAAAATTGAATCTAAACGAGCTACTCTTGATCGATTTCAATTGAATATTGAGTAGTTTAATTTATTTTCAGTGTTAAATATAAGCCACAATGAAAGTGTTGCCACCCTGCTCAAATTTGGAACCAATAGAAAAACAACAGAAAATGTAAATTAATTAGGTAAATCTTCTATTTCTTGCTCCTACTCTGTTCTCTCTCAGTGGCCTGCACTCAGTCCTCTTTAAAAATATAAAGTTATACTTTTTTGTAACTAAATTTTAAATTTACATTTATATTCTTTTTAAAAATTCTCTATTTACACCCTAAGCCCTCTCTCATTAGGGTTTGGATAAAAGATGCTGACAGGAAAAAAAATTACATTACTTTTTAATTTATTCCCTCATTGAGCATTTAATGTAATATTTTTATATTTACAAGGCAGTAATGTAATGTTTATGAAGTAAAAAAGGTGTATCTAGAATAAAATATTATTTTTGAATTTTAACTATTGGATACAAAGTAGTTGTTTATTAATGGACAAATCATAAATTTTTTTTGTTCTTTTTTTACTTGTTATATATGGGGTGAGGTGAACACCGTTATTGCATATATTTCTTGAAGTATTAGATGAGGTAATTTAACAAGATATTTTTAAGAATAGATGCAATAATGATATTAACCTCACTCCATACAGAGAAAGTAAAAGAGTACCAAAAGATGAGTAGGATTTTCATTCATCTGTGACTAATTTCTATTCAATGAGTATAATTTGGGAGCAATATTTTATTATAATTACACATTTTGACTTTATATTTATATATTTTATACTTACCCTTTACAAGTATAAAAAATATACAGGGAATGTTAAATAAGAGGTAAAATTAAAAATTTATGTATTTTTTTTGCCAATGTCAACCATCCAAACCCTAACAGAAGGGAATAAAACGTAAACAATAAATTTTTGGAGGTGGCATAAGTTTAATTTCATAACTTTTTTTTAATTAAAATATAATTTCACATTTTTAAAGAAGATCTAAGTGCAATTAACTATTTTAATAACTATATAAGCAACTTGACTCCAGTTTGACATATGTACTTGTTCAAATTTGGACCATTTACCCATTGTTTATCAACGAAAAAGTCTAGTTGAAGCAAAAGCTGGCACTAGTGAACTAGAGGCGGCCACTACTAAAATCGTATGCAGCCATAACGCATGAGTTATTGTATGTGTGCCATGAAGTGCAAGGCAAGTTCAATAAAGTCGATGTGTCATTTTTGATCGTGCATGATACATCTGTGCCCCTACCTATATGGAGAACCTCTATAATAGTGCCACAAAAAAGGACACAACATTGAGATTATCCGAGAATGGGGCACCATCTGGTAGGGGAGCTGAATGAGAACGTGGCACTAGTGTTTGGTAAGGTCGTCAAGTGGCTCTTGACTAGAGCAGAGCGCGACATCTCAACCCTGATAATTGGTGGTTGATGGTGGAGATGAGGTGGTCGGCGGTGGCGCGTGGTTGAGTAATTTGGTTTCTGAAATTAAATCTTACAGTAATTAGGTTGGTGGTGGAGTATTAATATGTCTAATATGTCATTAAAATTTTTAAATAAGACAATAATTTTAATTTTGTACATACAGATTTCAGTAAATAAATAAATTAACTCACCTATCTCGATAAGATTCAGTTATTTAAGCCAAACAGTAAATAAGCTCCGACCGCGACAATAAGCCCCAAATCCATACCAAGAAGTAAACGTTGACAAAGGCTGGATTGGGCTAGTTAACTAGAGTAAGTACCTCACTTGACAACATTTCATGATAACTTGAAAGAGGATAGAGACGAAATTACCAATTTGGCCGAGGGCATAAGTGGAAATCAATATTTTGCCATGACATAGAGTTAAAAAACCTCGAGGTACACAGCTTCTTTCAAAAACACTTGTCTCTACTTATTCGCATTGCCGCTAAGAATCCTCCAGAAACACACACAGACACACACACACTGCGAGTGAAGGGAGAAGAATGGAGAGGTACCAGAGGGTGGAGAAGCCGAAACCAGAGCAACCCATTAACGAGAATGAAATCAGAGTCACAGCTCAGGGTCTCATTCGCAATTACATCACTTATGCTACCTCTTTGTTTCAGGTATTTCTCATACTCTTGTTGCCTCTTGCTTCTTCTATTCAGATTTACTGCTTGTTCATGAAGTGATTTTGCGGAGCTGATTTGACTGGATTAATGGTTGTTAATGAAAAAAAATTGAGTCTTGAAGAGGGTCTCCGAGTTTCTATGTCGCAAGAGTTTTATGGGTTGTTTTGGGTATCCAAAGTTTTTGAGGAAATGAGCTTTTGAAGTTCAGGGACTTGCTTGGTTTTAGTTGGAATTCGCAGAAGTCAATGAAAAGATGAATAGAAAGATACATGTACTTCTGTTTGTAATTTCAAGGTTTATATTGGTAAACCTACTAATTATATGGGGATTGAGTACATATCTTGCGTTTATCTTAGCTCATATGAAGACATATATGGATTGGGTGAAAATGAAATCATGTTATATACAGCTTGAGTTCCGTGAAGTAGATGTTACTAGTTGTGCTATGTTTGGGAAAATGGAGATGGTTTGTTTTCGTCTAGGCGAATAGTGATGGCAGTGTGGATGATTAAGATACAATGATGATTCCACCTTTGGAATCATGTTTTCTTGTTCTTGTCCTTTGTTGATGTTTTCTATCTCCTTAACTTTCTGAATTTACAAAATTTTGGTATCTTGTACTTCGTTATTGGCTTATTGCATTGATATCGATACTTGTGGTTGTTTCTATTATGATGTTCAGGACAAGCACGAGAAGGAGATCATACTGAAGGCGATGGGGCAGGCTATTAGTAAGGCTGTGGCCATTGCGGAGATTATAAAGGTCCTGTTAATTTGAATCTTGACTTACCATCTAGGAATTAGTAGAAATCTGTTCTCTATAGTCAAACTTCTGTTTAGTTGTTTGTATATGTATGAAAAATTATATATCAATATTAACATTTGTATCTGTGCATAAGTACAGAAGAGGATCCCTGGATTGCATCAAAATATATCAACTAGCTCGACAACTATAACTGATGCCTATGAGCCCATTGAAGAGGGCCTAAATCCGTAAGTTCCTTCCTTTGAGTTACTGAGAATACCAAAAAATGTATACTTACAGTGGCAGCAGCTAACAATTTCTGTTGATGTCCTTGTCTTTCAGCTTGGAGATGAAGCGACAAGTCTCCTTAATTGCTATTACTTTGTCAACTATCGAGCTGAACAAGAATTCTCCAGGGTAAATACAAGCTGCTGTCCCGTTATCATAGAGGGAAATGTATTTTGTATGAGTTATGTTTCTCTTTGTGTTGCATTAGCTGAAACAGGTAGATGTTTCTGGTATAGGTACCAAGCTCCAATTGTGAAGCAAGCAAACAATGAAAATCAGCAAGAGCAGCAAACCAACCCTTCTGCTCTGTCATTTGCAGATGCTGGTGAAGGTACCATGAATTCTATGTTCTGTTTTTTCAGATTATGCATTTTGTCCATTATGCATAGAGAGTCTTACTTCTTAACCTATTTGTATAGTAATTGATCTTGCTGAATTCTTTGTGATGTCTAGATAATGTCCAGGATGGAAGGCTCAGTAGAGGTAGAGGTGGAGGTAGAGGCCGAGGCCGAGGCAGAGGTAGAGGCAGAGGCAGAGGACGTGGTCCACCCAGGGGTGGATACGGTTACTATCAAGGTGCTGATCATGTCTATATACTTGTGATTTTGGTGCAGTTGCTCTGTTTCACAATTAGTCTCTGTTCTTACGGTTCCATTCCTCTTGCAGAAAACATTGGATATCAAAATTGGGGTCAAGGGAGGGGACGAGGCAGAGGCTGGGGATACCATGGTAAGTTTACATAATCTTGGGGCACTGTTTTCATCTCTTTTCTTGGAATATTGTGTTTCGTGTTGCCGAGTATAATGCAATCAATGTTAATTTAGAAAACCAATTCAGGCAAAGATATGGAGCTGCAATTTGGTGTACTGGCAAAGCTGGTAGATTAATAACTTATATTACTATATTTGTGATACTTGAGAGGTACATTGTTAACGACTAAGTCTAAGAGGTCTATGAACAAGCATAGATTACATGAATGTTTGGCCTATATGTTTCTCAGCCTGTGTACGAGGATGTGTTTGAATTCAGGATTACATTAGATTTGCAAGATCGGGCTATCCACTCAATCCCAATCTTTACTGCCTATGTTTTCGCACACACGACAATACTGTGTTAGAATTCTTAGTTTGATGCTCTCTTGCTTCTCTTTTTTGTCACTAGGGCTCTAACAGATACGGTCAAGCCGAAACATCATAGTTCAAACTTGTTTGAAGCGTTATCAAGCTTGTAAAATTGTGTTTTAATTTGGTTTTAATTACTGATCTATTCGAGCTTAAACGAGTTTTAATTGGATCAAATATGAATGGAGCTCGAGTAATTTGATATTTTTAAGTATGTTTATTGTTTTTGCGCTAATCTAATTGAGCTCGAAAGCTTATCGAACAAAAAGTTCTGTTCAAATTTAGTATGTTAAGTTTAACGAAATGAATGCAAACGAGGTTTTATTGATAAGTTTCAATAGAGTATCGAGTGATTTGATTTATTGTTCAGGCCTATTTGTCACATGAAAGTTTACAAAGAGCCATCAAATATCATAGGTATTATCGGTTTAGCCTGGTAAAGATGGCACACCACCAGTGCATTTTGGTAGTAAAACCATCACATTTCAGATCCGAAAATCCCATTTTTTCTTTAATTTATTCACATTCCCAACTGTTTGAGCTTCGGATGCTGTTATCGTACTTATGTACTTTGTAATCATGACAGGCGCCGGATATGAAAGAGGCAGAGGCGGCGGGAGGGGCAGAGGTCGGGGTTACAGCTATGGACGTGGAAGAATGGGTGGCAGAGGACGGGCCGGTGACAATGAAGGGTAGTTCAACAAAGAATCCCCATTTGCAGTCTATTGCAGACGGTAAACATATCCTATCAGAAAAATGTTTACTGCCAACCTTAAGCAGCGGCATATTTGTTCACTTTCAGCAGCAGTTTTGTCTGTTTGATTATAAAATTGCAGGTTACTGTTCCATAGTCTGTTTCTTTTTCAAGAGTCATTTCTTGGCCTTCTGTTCTGCTATAATCCCTTCCATTCCATGTTTGTATCAGTGCAAATTTTGTAATAGAATATACAGATAAGTTTCATTTATATAGATTATGCACTTGGAACTCATTTTCTATTTATTTTTCGAGCGGTTTTAATGTTTTTTTTTTTGTTAGTTTTGCATTTCATATTTTATTTTTCATGTACAATTCATATGTAAGATTTTTTTTCCTTTTCAAAAACTACTTAAAATTGTTACGGAAACGGATTTTCATGTATTTATTATCATTATTAAAATTATGAAAATTATTATATCAGAACGCTGAAATATTTCGTCACATAATACATATAATTAGTAATGAGCTTAATATCACCACTTAATTTTCATTAATAACACTGTCGTTTAGGACGTTATAAGATACTAAATCTTATTTTAAAATAATAGCTTTAAGAATCTAAATAAAATAAGATAATAAACCTTAATTATAAAATATTTAATGATAATTTCATAACTAGTATAATCAAATGAAGGGGTTTCTTAATAAACTTTTTTAAAAAAAAATAGATGATATCAAATGGATTGGGATTCTTTATTTCCCTTGAAGACAAAAGGCTTTTGCTATCCCAGAAGATTCCAACAGAAGGTTACAAGTGGTGGATGAGCAAGGAAGAGAAGATTATGTCAAAGTTCTTTACCAACTATTTCATTTTGAAGACTAGAAGAACCTTTGATTGGCAACAATGGATGATAATCTTATTTTTTGTCCAAAATTCCATTTGCAACACTGAAAGAAATGAATGTGATGTCGGGTATTACCTGAAGGTCGTAAATGGATTAAATGTGTCGTCGGATCTTCTATTAATTATGAAATATGTTAAGATCAATATCTTTTTATTCTGATCGTTCCAATTCAACCTTGCCTAACCAAACTTGAGTTCGTATAGATTCATGGTAACCATCTCTGGTCAATCCTAGATTTGTAGATCACCAACTATGGAAATCTATGATATTCATACCTCGTATATAATTTTTGGTTTCTATGCTATTTTTATGGCCTTTCGCATTTCTGCTAAACAAACATCGAAGGACTATAATTAATAAGCACACTCTTCAGTATGGTTCCTACTGTTTTTTGCCTTGTAAGTCACGTATCTGGATAAATCAATGTCTATTTAAACTAAGATGAAGCATTTGTTTACGTATTTAGATCACAAGTAAATGTAAATATAAATTACGCACAATATGAACACACTTAGCATGAAGTATTTCACTTAGAATTTTTGAAAGCCCACATTAGCATTTTCATTTTTTAATTTTTGAATAGTAATTAAAGTGAAAATATATTCTTTTATACATGTTTTTATTGAAATATATTAATTTGACAATACAATTCAATATAAAATACACTCTCATTAACTAATTCAAATATGTTCTCATTGCGCATGGAAACCTATACTTTTTTTAATTGAGAATTGAAAACTGAAGTTACAATACTATTAAATTGTTTGATGATAGATTTATAATACTTGTCTTATTTGAAGTTGTGTTTTATTTCCAAAGTAAATTATGAACGTTTCATGAGTTAACATTTAATTATACAAACATTCTTTACGTTTTAAAAAATTATAAGTACACATTTAATATTGTAATTATACAAGTACACACCTATCTCTATCCAAGGGGAAAAAATTTCAAGTACATCCCTTGAGATAAATTACAACGACGCTGCTTGAGGGGTGTATTTTCTTGCGTAATTTTGCAAAACTTAGAAAGTATTTGTATTTTATAATTTTGGAGAATATCGATATAATTCACTTTTATTTTTAATGTATAGATAGAAGGGTTAATTGCATAATACACCCTATATGAAATTGTGAAATTACACTCTTTTCAAAAGAAGTTTTGCATTACACTTATACCTTTTCCAAAAATTCGTTGTTTACACTTTACACCCAATCCCATTCCGTTAGGATTTGAACGAAAAATGCCGATCTTAGCCAAATAAATTGAGTAAATTTTCAATTTTGCGACTCATTTAATATTCCTATATATATTTTTGTACTTATAAAGGGGTAAACATTATAGTTATATATGGAGTGAGGTTACGTTTATTACATTTTTTTCCTTATAAATATGTATTACACATGAATGTCATATGAGGGGTAACATTAAAAATTTATTAATTATTTTTGTAATATTAATATTTTTCATCCAAACACTAACGAAAGGGGATCAGGTATAAACAACGAATTTTCGAAAGGGGTATAAGTATAATTTTATAACTTTTTTAAAGAAAAGTATAATTTCATAGTTTTAGAGGGGTTTTAAATATAATTGATAAACCCTCAGATGGAATGACAATAATCAAATTGGACAGTATGTAAATAAATTTTGACAAAAAAATATTTCATAGTTAGATAGTCATAGAAAAATTTTTGTCCGAGCCAAGTTTGGTCTAACAAAACTAATTACAGAAAATGTATCGCACTTGTTATATAATTGATCAACTTTCATAAATTATATATCAATCACATTGTAAATATATTACACTTACTATATAATTGATTCAATTTCATCCAAAATCGAGTACGAATTAGAATTTTTCTTATAGTCACAACTGTTTAAACTCCATATAACATTTTTGCTTACCGGAAATAGAAATGCTTTACTATAATTGCATGAAAAATACAATTTTAGACAATGAGAAAAGAAAAGCTTACCACCCGAACTCCCTCATACAAGAACTCCATGCCTTTGATCTCTCTTCCCCATTTTTCTCCTCTCCTTTCATTCTCATTTCCCCCTCCCCCGTCTTCGACTCCTTTCTCATTTCACTTTCTCCATTGTTGCGGGTTCTGGGTTTTTCCTTCCAATATCCATAATCAACGTGGTGGCGGAAAACGTTTGTGATCATGGGTCAGCAGACGTTGATATACAGTTTTATTGCGAGGGGAACGGTGATATTGACGGAGTACACAGAATTCAAGGGGAATTTCACCTCTATTGCATCTCAATGTTTGCAGAAGCTGCCCGCTTCAAGCAACAAATTCACTTATAATTGCGATGGGCACACCTTCAATTACCTTGTGGAGAATGGATTCAGTATGTACCTATAATTTTAATCCTTCTTGTTTCTCTTTTTTTCTACGTTTTGGGTGATTGGTTTTTATTTACTTTTTGGTTTTGGGATGACCATTTTTTGGTTTGATCGGATTATTTTTGGTTTATCATTTTTCTTGATTTATTTCCATTTGTTTCTTGATTAGCTAAAATTGTTCATGCATAGTGTGTTCTGATAAATTTGAAGGAAGATGTGTTATTTCTGTTGAATTTGGGTTGGGACACAGGACAATCACAACTATTGAGTTGTTTAGTATGACGGATTCCATATGGAACTCCACACATTAAGGGATTCATTTGTGCTCGAGCTCCTAAGGATGATCAGCTTACGAAGATCGTTGTTGTGAAAGACGTACCTTTTAATTGTTTCTAAGAGTTCTTGGAGATTTGGGATATTCCTTTCTTTCTTCTTCTTGGAACAGGAGATTTTGGATTACTGCAAAAAGATTAGGGATGTATCATAGTTGTAGTTTTTATAATTCAAATGGATTCAGGAAGCTTAGGGTCCTGTTGCAAGGATTGGTAGATAACATGGATGAGAAGCGAATTGTATATGCTGATGTACGCCCGGGTTACTCTGTGTTGATGCATTATACATGCTAATGGAATTTTACGTCTTCGTTTTCATCTTTTTTACTTCAAGTCTTTGCTTGGAGCTCAAGATTCGAAATTAGCATTAGCAGCATAATGAAATAATGAATTCTACTCTCATGTCATTTCAGGTTCCAATCGTTCAAGAGAAACATTTCTAGGCAAAAAGCATTAATAGTCTCTTTTAAGCGACTGTCATCTATTGGATCTACAGCAGAGTTATTGATCATAACAGATTAGTAAGAATGAAATATGTCGAGTTTAGTGTTGAGCTATGATTTGCAGGTTCCAATCGTAGATTATTTATTTGGAAAGCCAAAACGGTCGAGTTATTTAGGGCTAACAATATTGCAGGGGATTTCCTGTTGATGATCTTAGGGCCGCATTTATATATTGATTTCTCACTATTTTTCTGATACTGCATCTTTCAAACTGATTCATGCACTTAATGCTGCATCTTGTAGCCTATTGCGTTGTTGCAACTGAATCTGCTGGTAGGCAACTGCCTATTGCCTTTCTGGAGCATATTAAGGAGGAGTTTAACAAGAAATATTCGGGAGGGAAAAAGGCCACTGGTGGTGCCAATAGTCTCAAGAAGGAGTTCGGGTAGACTCAAGAGCTCGTTTTCTTTTGGGTTAATGCTTTGATTTATTTGTTTTTCTTGACATTGTCAAAATCTTTATGGTATTGCAGCCCCAAACTGAGAGAGCAAATGCAGTATTGTTCGGATAATCCTGAAGAAATTAACAAACTTGCTAAGGTCAAGGCTCAGGTTTCTGAAGTAAAGGGTGTGATGATGGAAAACATTGAAAAGGTACAGATGTTCCAGTATATCACCGAAAGTTTCATTCAGTCCTGCTGCGTATTCATGCTTGTTAATTATTTTTTAACTCCAAATATTCTGTTTACCAGGTTCTCGACCGAGGAGAGAAGATTGAACTTCTAGTCGACAAAACTGAGGATCTCAGATCACAGGTTAGTTTGAGAGATCTTGGAGCATTAATCAATGCCTTAACTCAGCATAATTTACACAGCAGAAGAGCCTGTTGAAGTCATTGAACTTTTAAAGAGCTTTTCTGGGTGATGCTTATAAGCTTTTAAAACATTTTAAAAAGTATTTCAGAGCTTATAAGATGCCATGAAGTATTTCATAAAACCTTTTAGTAAAAGACCTTCTACTCTTTTAGAGAAGCAACAAGTTCCCAACTCGTTTTTAAAATTCTAATAAACTCATTCAAATTTACTAGGAACTGCCGTTACTAGCATCTTATAAGCTACATCATCTTCCAAACACTTCAAGAACTTGTTTCCAAAATAAGATCGGATATCTTACAAGTGATATGTATGGGTTATATCGTCTGCATTTCCGTGTTGGATTTCAGGCACAGGATTTCAAGGCAAAAGGGACACAGGTGCGGAAAAAATTGTGGATTCAGAACATGAAGGTTAAGCTGATTGTGCTTGCTATTATCATTGTTTTGATACTTGTCATCATTTTGACCGTCTGCCCTGGCTTCAAGTGTACTTGATGCAAACGACTGTACCCTTTCGCCTCGCCATTCTTAGTCGAGACTTGACTTCCTGATGTACAGATGATATAAATGTGATTAGCAATAGAAGTAGTTTCTGTACATGATCTTGTTGAGAAGCTAGGCACTTTCGTCATGCATTATTCTACTGTAGGGGAAATTGCATAACACCCCTGTGTTTTAAAGAAATAGTATGAAATTTCTCTGTGTTATGTTTATAAGCTACAAAACGTAATTTGTTATTTAAAAGGCAACAAAATGCCCATCTTCATTGGATTTTAACGAAGAGTGATGAATTCGCACAGGTGTGCGAATTAGCATCATTGTTTGCCGTTCTTACTGTTACTTTTAGTTAACAAATATTCATTTTGACCCCTTTATTAGACATTTAAGTGTGCAAATATTCTCCCTCTCTTGTTTGCAACGAGCATCATTTTAATAAATTACATATTATTGAATAATTAAATTTATTATTTAGTTTAATATATTTCAATAAATTATTTTTATTTATGAAATATATTAACCAAATATTAAAATACCTAATATATAAATATAATTTTTAAATTAACAACTCACAATACAAAAATTAATATACTAAAATTCACTTTTTAAATTTAAATATTTATATGAATATAAATAAAAATAAATTATAATAATTCTATATTACTAAGTAAATTAAATTATTATTTAGATAAAAAGTTTCAATAAATTGTATTTTATTGTAGAATTATATTAATTACCATTTTACAATAAAATTTTAATAGTTCTTTTATTGTATTCAAAATTTGAAAAATTAAATTACTTCTACTTATTTTTTAAAAATTAAGTTTTTCTAAATAAGTTTTGTTTTCTTTGTATATATAAAAGTATATAAAATAAAAATTACGAACAATAAAAATAAATAAAATAAGAAAAACTAAAATCAATCGTTTTCCCCCACGCCACCGCCTCATCATGGATCTGCCCTTGGTAGTGGTTAGGTGACGAGTGTTGCCACCCAGAATCTAGGCGACCTCGCATCGCCCCGCACAAGCAAAAGCAAGCGATAACCATCGTTCCCATCCTATAATATAATTGTATATATACATATATAATTGTATATATACAAATACATATATTTAATATAAAATATTTTTTAAAATTTGGATCATTCATTTTAAGTCTTTTGAAAATCAGTGGCTATCATAATAAACGTATAATAGTCAACTCGTTAAAAAGTTTAACACTATTAACTCTAGTTAAGAGAATAGGAGAGTATGCATTATTTAAAAAATATAAAAAATCCTCCTATAAAATTAAAACACATGGGTTGTTATGCAATTTATCATTATACCGTGTTTCGTTGTTTATGCGAGCAATGCGCCATTGTTTGGATTTGTGTTTTACACATTATCTATGTGTTTGGGAAATGGGCCAAGGTTAGGTGCAAAATTTTGACACCTTATTTAGGTGTTTTGGCTCATTCCCAAGACCATTTTTCTCTCTCTCTCTCTCTCTCTTTCCCATCCACATATATATATATATATATATATATATATATATTATATTAATAATTATAATTATAAGTTATATTTATAATAAATTATAATAATATATTAGATATTATATTATACTTATAAATATATATAAAGAAGACATGATTTGACAATCAACAGTAACTTTTATCTCTCAAATCCCAACATCAAACATACATCACTTATTTTTAACTATTTTATATTATCTCAAAACACAAATTCAAACATACAATCTATCTCAAATACACACTTATTTATATCTATTTTTCTCTCTCTATCTCAAAAATACTAAAATAAAACACCCAAAATACAAATCCAAATACTATGGTAGTGTTTCCTTCACACAAACCAGATCCCATCATATGACTAGATGCAAATTTAGTCCACTCTGTCATCATCGTTTGAAATCAACTGATAATTATTACGATATCTTGTCTGTCTCTTTTTCTCTTTTAAAACAATCGACTTGACATCTGTGTTGATGTGGCACAATGACTTTTTTTTTTAATGTGTCGTATTATTTTAATTTACATCAGCAAAACTAGTTGGATTTTGAAAAAATTTCAATTTTTTCAGGTCACGTGCATCCCATGTGAGGGATTCCAATAAAATTAGGACTTTTTGAACTAAAATTACTATTTTTTTTTTTAAATTACTATCATAAAATGCTATTTTGAATTGGTATTGGACCAAAAAGTGCTAGTATCCCTATATTAGTAGACCCAAATTGCATTCCCCCCCTAATTTATAACAGTTAAAATGCTGATATCAACAAAAAATTACTTAATTTTTAATTTTATTCCACATTTAATATATATATATATATATATATATATATATATATTATACTTATAAGAGGATAAATGTAATATATGCAACTCTTTTTTACATTTTCTAGATACTATGTCTCTTCAATTGTACGAGACTTTTAATATGACCCACCTTTATTATGTATTAAGAGCATGATCATATTATTTATTTAATGATAATTTATCAAATTTTAAGTCAATAAGTTGCGTATAATTATATGATAAGATTAAAAATATTTAATATCGAGAGTGCAATCATTTTTGTTTGGATTGTGAGGAGAGAAAGGTTGGTTTGGTAATGTGGATTCATATGGCAAAAGGCCATATCTTTTAGTTTGAAAATTTAGAACTATCAATGATATGCAAAATTTTATTTTTTGTTCTTCACAATTTATTAATTTAATTTTATAAAAAGAAATCAATAAATTAATTAAGCAAAAGTAAAGGGTAAATTTTGTAGAAATACATAAAAAACCTTCATTTTAAACACAAATTAACGTTTCTTTTTATAATAGTATAAATATAGAGTTAGGTTAACATGACAAGTTTAAGATCAAAGAATATAACTATAATTAATAAACTTGTAAAAATACAATAAAATTTAGAATAGGACAAAATTATTATTTTAATGTGCAACCTTGGGAAGGTGGCATTTTTGTTCCGGTATGAATTGATTTTTATAATTTAGTTTTATAATTTATAATTTTGGTAATTTTTGGTCCTTTTTCAATTAATTTGACAAAAGAATTGCATGTGACTTGTATATAACTCAATTAAATTGTAATTTCAGTTCTGCACATCAATTCATACAAGACAAAAAAATGCCAACTCTTTTAAATTACAGGAATAAAATGCCAACTCCTCTTAAATTACAGGACTAAAATTTATACTTAATTGGGTCATGTGCAAGTCACATGCAAATTTCAGCCAAATTGATAAAAAAAGAATGAAAATTACCAAAAATTTAAAATTACAGGAACTAAATTGCACAGATCAATTCTTGCAGGATGTAGAATATCACCCCAACTTACAAGACTAAATTTGTACTTTTTCCCATTTGAAATATAAAATCCAGTCCACAATATTTCACCAAAAACGGGATTAAAATTAGAGGGTACTGCTTGGATATACTTAACAAATGTTTAGTGGTCATTCTACTAATTTGTCAAAAACTTGGGCACAAAGTGCAATATCGGAAAAGTGTGTGGAATAGGTTTACCCTTTTCCTAATACAGAGAAACTATGCAAAAATGAATTGAAGTATTGATCATAGTTAGATGCTCATAGTATACATACATACGTACATGTACATACCTACAATATTCTCAAAAGTTAAACGCAGTTGAATCATTTTTGGTGTTCCCCTGCGGAGGGTTGACGACGATCCACAGCAAAGAAACTGTAATGGAGATGAGACCTGACCAGACGTATATGATTGTCGGCACTTTGCCCTTCCTCCCCATCAACCCCTTTGCGAATGGGTACATGTGAGCCAGCACCCAGAAGCTGAAGAACGCCCCTCCGAACAGCTTTCCCCATTGAGGAATCACGCTGTAGATCTGTCTTGCAAGGCCGATCACAAGGGCCACGAGGTTGACAACTATGATCATCAATGGCACCACGAAGAGGGCAGTCCATTTCACTACGTAGAGATCGGCGTAGATGTCGTCTTCATCCTCAGCTGCTGATTTTGATGTTAATGTGAAGGATATTTCGATGCCGGCGATCACCTTGAGAAGGCCTTGCAGCACCGCCACCAGGTGGGCGCTGCTGCCGCCGATGACCCAGAATTGCTCGTTTCGCCACCACTCTTCTAGGGCGATGCCGGACCACTTCACCTCCAAGAGGGAGATGCAGACGAGAGTGAGCGTGATGATGAGGAGGTAAGAAAGGAACGCGACGTTCAGCGATTGCACGATGAAGTGGCCGGAGAAGAGGGAGAAGGCGGGGAGGAAGCAGTAGGTGACGAGAAAGAAGGAGGTGAAAGGATAGATACCGACGTTTAGGTACGCTACCCGTTGCAGGAACTTGAGACGTCGGGTGGCTAGTATGGCGTTGTTTTTGGAGAAGAAGATCTCGACTGATCCCGTGGCCCATCGGAGTACTTGGTGGAGACGGTCAGTCAGGTTGATTGGGGCCGTGCCTCTGAACGCGTCCCGCTTCGTGATGCAGTAGACGGACCGCCAGCCGCGGTTGTGCATGCGGTAGCCTGTCACCACATCCTCTGTCACTGATCCATAAATCCAACCTACTCTATCTCCCCACTCTGTGTTGTCCTCGTACCTGTAAGTGAAATAAGGTTGGATGCACCAAGTTGAGAAATCAAGATTCATTTGCATAATCTAGTGATGAAGTGAAAACAACAATGAAGCAAAGTTACCAGCATGAAATGACAGCAATTGCCTCAGCTGCAGTAGGGGCGTCGAGTGGGGCCGTGGGGTGATCAGAGCACCGGGAGGCCTGCCATTCTTGACAGAGAAATGATCTCCAAGCGGGCGTCCTTGAAACTCAGCAACGGCAATAGAATCATTGAACATTGTTGAATTCCCAAACTTCTTCGGTAGGTTCAAGTCTGGATGTTCCTCTGTTAAGGGCTCCTCTTCGTCGCTGGGGATAGTCTTTGCTGGCGTCTTAATTTGTCCAAACATGCCTGTATATTCATTAGCTCTTGGTGGAGGAAAACCGTAGAGTGCATACCGCCGGAACATGCATCCGGTTCCAACATAGACTGGACCCTGGAGACCATCCAGGGCTCTCATATTTCCTTCATATTATCCAACAAAATCAAAGTTATGACATAAATGCAAGAACATGTACTGAATATTTAATATGAGCAAACAGAGCAACTGTTGGATAGTTCTTACCATCGAAAAAGACGGTGTTATGATTAGCATATCTGTCTGAGGGATCTATTCCCTCAAATCTTTGTGGGAACTGTATATAGCAGATACGATCACCACCACGGTCCATCATGTAGCACATTCCTTCTCTAAAAGCCATAGAGTTGTAGACATAATGGTCACAGTCCAAGTTCAGAATGAATGGTCCGTTTGATAATATAGCAGATGCCCTCACCAGAGCATTCATAGCTCCAGCCTTCTTGTTATGATCGTAACATTTGCGTTTCTCACGTGAGACGTACGCAAACATGGGAAGCCGGATGTCTATACCTGTAAAATCCAACCTCCCTTCATCCGGACCTCCCATTACTGGATCATATTCAGGCACCTTGCTCATTATCTGTGAGGGAAAAATGTCAATGCTTAATAGTTTCTATTCCAGAGGTTTAAGCACATTACAAAAAGAACTTTTCAATTTTGAAAAATTACACTGGACCACCTGCAGTCATCTTTTACATTCAAATTTCAGTTCCCTCTGACCATTTGGTTTTCGGATGAGAATTTAGTAATGTAAAACATAACTACATATATAAGAAATCTTCAGTTTAGGCCACCTGTAAAATCCCAGCATGGTCGCCCTTGGCGTGATCTGGTGCAGAATCGTACCATGTTCCAGGCCAATGAGTGCCGTCAGCCATCCATGTGGCTTTGGTGATTTCAATCTTTTCATCAGGGGGCAGCACGCCCTCGTTCTTCTCTTTGATGCGCTTTTTTTCTTGCATTTCTTCGTTTTTGTTGTGCATCTTGCACCTTTTTTTAATAACATCTGGCAGACCATTGATTCTTACCTTGAACTCGTCGTATTCTCTCTTGATCCACCGACGGTCCTTCACAAAATCGGCCAGTTTCTTGTTTTTTGTAGGATCTGTCTTTTGGCTGAAGTAACTGTCTGGATTTCTTGGCTCAATGTCGTGCTTCCGGCAGAATGGCACCCATATCTATTGCCATTCAGACAATTCTTTCAGTTTGTTAGATATCAGAACAGTTGGAAATTTTTATTCATCACATGTTTCAGAAAAGAAATAAAGAGTGATGAACAAAAGATTAACCATTTTCACACTACCTCAGCAAACTTGACAGCCTCGGCCATGGCCTCAAATGTAAGAATTGAACCACCATCATCCGATATGTAGAGGGCCAGCTTCTCGACCGGGTACTCAGCTGCAAGGACGGATAAAACCGTGTTGGCTGTGACGAGCGGGGCTCCTTCTCAGCATCAGCTGTAGATATAAATACATCAATGCCTGGAAGATCCGACCGGCCCTTAGGGTTGGATGGAGAAGGCGCTTCGAACTTGTCTTTCAGGGCAGCCAGGTCTGCCGTTCGGTTTATGGGATTGAACTTGGGCAGTATGTCAAGTAGCCATGAAAATGCAAACCATATTTCACATACGATAGACATGCCCCATAACCACATTGCCTCTCGGTTCGGGTTGCGTATCCGCCATGCAAGGAAGAAGGCCAGTACAACCATTCTGATCACAATGAGTACTCTATGTGCATTCACCACAAAATTTAATTTTATCAATTGAGTATTTTAAGAAAAAAGAACAAATGACGCAGAAAGCTCAAGAAACATAGTACTAGTTATTTACCTGTAGGGGCTGAGAACGGCAGCTGGAACATGAATTTTCCTGGTGAGTGGCTTCCAGGGCTTGTCCATGAAATCCTGCATACTCATCCCTGTATCATTACCAAATTGATCTTCTTGCCAGAAGGCAGTTCCAATGCCATATTTTCCTTTGGTTTCAAAAAGCCAACGGTTGTGATCAAAGTCTTGCGTTTGGCTCCGCAAGAGCATTGATTTATTATTGTTTTTCAAGAATGAGACTCTACGGTCCAATTTCCCGGCAGAATTGCCACTACCAGCGCCGCCATCAGCGTCACTGGCATGGCTGCCCATTCTGACATGGCCTTGTCCGTCAGAACGGAACCTGGACGACGGTGGAGGGTACACAGTTGGCCCATCGGGCTTGTCACCTGGCTGATGATCTGGGGTGGGAGGCATCATGACGGTGTAATTAATGTAATCATTTTGGGTGGCATAATCTCCTGGAGTATCAAGCTCATCATCACGGGAGAGGCTTACAACACGTCCGCTGGATGTCCGGTTGGTGAACTTGACGGGCCGGTCGGCTTCTCCTCCCGAGGATGATAACGGCCTCCTCGGATGGGATGAACCGGCCATGGAAAAACTATATGAAAGGCTGGTAACTGCTATTACCATGTCAAAATACAAATCAAAGAATGGCTTATGGTGATGATAAATGCATTGGGGAAAAGGTATATGAAGCTAGGTAGGACGTTGTGGGAGTGGAGATTTGCAGGATTGATTGGAGAAAAACATAGACAAAGATTTGGGATGTTATGAGACAATATTGGTGAAATGATGTAGAAACGGAAGATAAGCAAGACCAATGAAAGTGCCCAAAATAGGGTGGTTGTCACTTGTCGGGAACTCATGTCAAACTTGCATGGATACACACCCTCCTTTCACGCCAAGCCCCTCGTCTCTACCTAGCTATTTCCCTCACATCAATCCTTACGTTACATGCTCCAAACCAAGTTGCATTAATATATATGATTAGAATGTTTAAAAACCATGGTGATTTCATTATTTTCTACCTCGGTCCAACAAAATCAATGCAAACTTGATTGTATTTTTATTTTTAATATTTAGTTTTTGAAACAGTAATAAAAATAACTATATATTGTTTAAACATATTTTATTATAAATATATTGATTTGACGCCATAATTTAATGTAAGACACACTCATTAATTAATACAAAGTTGTTTCTCAAGGCTTACTAAATCAATTTTTGCTCCTACAAAGAAAGCAATAAGTTATGGATGGTTTGAAAAATCATAACAGATGATCAATGAGGTTTAACTCGATTGACGAAGTTGAGGCCCCACAATCTTAAAAGTAATAGATTCGAACCTTAATAATGCGTGGGATGCTTGTTCTACTGCACAGTAAGTACTGTTTTGATATAATTAATCTGATATTGTTGATTATAATATGATTGTTGTAAATAATTTATCAGATATTGTTTATTTCAAATAATAATAATTTATCATTTTCACCTAAAAAAAATTCAAAACTGATGAACGACACAAATATTGATGAAGAGCTGTTAGAGGTGTTGCAAAAACAAAATTGAGGCCGTACTAGACCAAAATGATAATTTTCTATTATAGGGGATGTGATTCAACATTCTGAACAAAATGTTGATTATTTTTTTTATTCTCCTTCCTCGAATGAAAACAGGGGGGGGGGGGGGGGGGGGATATACTACTATTTTTGCTATTTTTTAAAAATAAATATAAAATACTATTTTATTCTTCACCTACCTCTGTACAAAATTATAGTTTAGAGAACGAGGGAAACAAAGTTATAACTTATTCAACTAAGTTAAGTCATATGGCTGTCTTCTAATCTTCTCAATTTGGAAAAGTTCATATTAGCTTTTAGTTATAGGATGTTTTTAGGAAAATTCTGAATCATATGTTAAGAATTTTTTAATTTATAGTCTCATTTAATTATAATTTTATCATATTGCATCTCATAAATTGAAAAAATTTCTCAATTTTAGTCCTCATGTATTTTTTTATATCCACTAATTATCGGAGCCGTTATTATATTAGTACATTTTTGCTAATTATTGGA
The DNA here is from genome assembly GCA_034509725.1 of Sesamum angolense. Classification (NCBI taxonomy): domain Eukaryota; kingdom Viridiplantae; phylum Streptophyta; class Magnoliopsida; order Lamiales; family Pedaliaceae; genus Sesamum; species Sesamum angolense. The sequence continues at coordinate 7,994,351 of JACGWL010000003.1, forward strand.
CGGAAAATGTATGTGATGACTACTATTGAAGAAATTTTCAACTTCTACGATACACTGTGAGAAAATCATAAGAAATAATACTAAATTAAAAAACTCCCTAGTACAAGGGATCAAAAATGCAATTTTCCCTCCACCAGTCAATATGGCTAATAGAGAGTTGACATAGATTATAACTTAATGAGTCCGTTTATTTTTTTTATGATACAACCAAGAATAATATAAAATTAGGGTAAATTAATTACAACGACCTCCATTGAAATTTGGCATAATTACGAATATCTCCTTACTGTTTGAAAAATTATTAATACCCTTTGATTTTAACGGCAGTCTAACAATTAGCCTAATCTGTTAAGCTTTCATCCATTTTTTGTGTGTACTTACCAAAATACCATTGTGGATTAAAAATTAAAATTTTTTGATTTTTTTATGGGCTAAGTGGATAATTTTTTTTATAATTTTTAAAATTTTTTCATCCACCCCGTTTGATTTTTTATAAGTTTTTAATTTATAAGGAAAAAATAAAAAAAATACTATAAGGGCAAATTTGATAATTTCATACTTTTTATTCAAGAATTACATAATTTTATCAAATATTAACTTATAATTTTTTAAATAACGAGATCATATTTATAATTAGTTATGACAAACCTCTAAAGAAATCGTTATAATTTACCGAGAAATTATAATAGAATTGACAATGCAATTGAATCTTCATTGATTACATATTACTAAGTTTAAGTTCCACCTTTCCTCCTTTATTTTCATGATTTATTGTTGAACATTTTTGACAAAGTAAATTAAAACAAGGAATGTCATCAGAACTAGACTTGGATCCACTTGTGAACTAGCTCACCGAGAGCCTTCTCAGATGATCCAATTTTACTCCAAGCCTCTGCAGCAGCATCCTTAAGAACCCTCATCTTATTTCCAATATTTTCTTCTCCTCCAATCAACTTTTGTACTAGCCCTGCAATCTGCTTCCTGTCCACTATTCCATTTTCATTTGCCTCAACTCTCAATGAAACCTTCAGCCCCTCAGTCAAGAGTGCGGCGTTCATCCGTTGCTCGGCAAAGAGTGGCCAAGCAATCAACGGCACCCCATTGGTGATGCCGTCAAGGCATGAGTTCCAACCACAGTGCGTCAAGAATCCGCCCGTTGCACGATGGGCGAGGACTCGGTTTTGAGGAGCCCATGATGAAACCACGAGACCTCTTTTCTTGGTCCTCTCCAAGAACCCTCTTGGCAGAAAATCCAGAGGATCAGCAACACTTTGAACACTAAAGAATGCAGCATTTGATGCCTTCTCATCTGGACTTTTCACAACCCAACAAAATCTTTGACCACTCATTTCTAGCCCAACAGCCAATTCTATGAGCTGATCATGGGATAAAGTCCCTCCACTACCAAAAGAAACATACAGAACCGATGCATCCGGCTGATCATCCAGCCATTTCAAGCAATCTGAGCTTGAGTTTGAGCCTGAGCCCGTCTGTATCATCGGCCCTATCGCATAAACGGGTACTCTGCACCACCCTTCATCCTTCAAAGCCTTAAAAGTTCCAGGTTCCAACTCCAAGAAACTGTTAACTATGATCCCCTCAGCCACCTGATACTTTTTACACTTTTCCAAGGCAAATTTATAGGCCTCATTTGCTCTATCTTGAAAATGATCAGGCAAATCCTTCCCCTTCAAAGGAACGCAGCCAGGTAACCTGACAGGCTCAAGCAAATCCTTATACTCGCAAGCTGTGACTTCATCAAGCTCGGGCAAATGCAATACCAATGACAAGGCCATTGCATTAGAGAAAAAGAAGATGTATGGTGGGATACTGAATTCCCTGGCCACATCTAGCGCAAAAACACCCAGAATATCAACCACAAGGGCGGAGAGACGAGTGCCCGACTCGTGTAACGTGCTCAAAGTCCGACGAAGATGTGGGATTGATCGGTTGACGCTGAGCGATATTCGTGATTCGATCTTTGTGTCGTCGGGAAGATCAGTGAAAGAAATTGGAGGGAGGAATACGCAGCTTATGCTGTCAGGTAAAGCTTGTAGGAAGGATTTTTGGGCCTGGAGATGGGAAGTATTGGCATCACTCGGGATGATGAATGTGACTGAGAAGCTGTGGCGGGAGACGAGGTTTTTGGCGAGTTCCGCTAGAGGGATCAGGTGTCCCATGCCTGGAGAGGGCAGGATGGCTATGTGGGGTTGCACTGCTTGTGAAGTTTCCATAGCTGAGGCTTCTCTGGGTTTGGACCTGTAGTTAAAATGAACTATTGTTGCTACTTGTTATCTGCATATATATAGTAGCATGTAGGACATTTTAGAAAAATTTCATGCAAACTAATTATGGTTAAATCAAATAAATTACAAAGCAAACGTAATATATTTATTATGTGATTGATCACTTTTTTTAAACTATACACCAATCACACATTAATTACATGATATTATATTTATACTTATCATATAATTGATTCAAGTCCCACTAAATTCGATTTGAATAAGAATTTTTCTATATATTTTTTAATGGGAAGATTGAGGGCTATTTATTATTTTATTTTATTTTAATTTTTTGAAAAAAAAAAGTTTGGGTAGCTTCAATTTGAATATGATTGGAGCTAAAAATATATACAGGGTCAGAATTTGATTGTTCCCAAGTTTTCATTGTTTATATATTGTGATTAGAAGCTTCTTGGAGAAATAAAAACTCATGTAGTGTAGCATGTGTGCGTGACGTGTTCCGAGAGCTGTCGTGCGAGGGTTTTAATAAGAATATAGGCTTTACAACTTACAAGTTACGTAAAGTTAACTTTTATCATGCACTTGCTTTAGTAAATTCCAAAACTTCAGGCTTTTACAGTAGTTTCAACCTCGTACAACACCGACGTTTTGTTTTTCTCAATCTTGGTTTTGCTGCCACACCGTGAGCTATTCCACATGAGCTGATCTGTTCAAACCTTACAAACAAATATTTTAAGGACTAATCGTGAGTGTTATCAATTTTGGAATTATTTTAAAATTTTTATAAAGCATAGAATTAATGTATTGAATTGTTTCAATTGTAGGATCATTTTAAAAATATTATAAATTAGAGATCAAAAAAGGTTAAATTTCCTATTTTATGAAACTAAAAGTATAATTTCATATTTTATAAGATTACGTCATTCGATAAGTGTTTCTTGTCTCTTGTTTGACACATTAGTTTTTGTTGGTTTGTTTGACCAAAAGATTCAGGCTTACTTTGTGAAAAATCTTGATACATTAAAGTACGATAAAATTCATGATTACTTTTAGCCGGATGCAAACTCTCTAATGGGAATATTCATTAAAGTTTGGAATTAGTTCAGTATCAATCATGTATCTTTGAGCTCTAGATCTTTCCACCTTACTCCCGAGGTAAAATCCCTTACCCACTTGCTTTTATTCAATTAAAAATCTTCCTCAATATCCCATTCCAAAAGTCCCTTATGACAATTTTTACTAGAATCATAATTTACCTTGTGATTTTATGGAGGAGTGCTGATTTGGATGGGAAGACACAACAAGCATGTCCTGGATTTTTACTCTTATGTCCAATACCTCAACAATGACAGTTTAAATCCATGACGGCAAGACACAAGCATTTGTGGATGTTGTGGTTCACTCTTTGTTGGACTGTTGGTATATTTGTTGTATTAGATGATTAGCACTCATTCTGTATTGCTGTTGGGGGTGGGAATGGAGGAAACGCAAGTAACTTCATGTGATATTACAAATGAGTAAATTATCCTCATGTAAAAAAAAAAAATTTAGTGATTTATCGGCCCCTATGTGTTTTTTTTTAAGTAATTTACCCCAGCAATTTATCCCTTATGTTTTCTAGATAAAGCAATTTGCCCCTAGGATAGGGGGTTAAAATTGCTTTATTTTAATTAACAAAAGGGGTAAATTACAACTTTTTTCTCATAGGGGATAATTTGCTTATTTGTAATATCACAAAAAGATTAATTGCATTAAACTTAATTATTATTGATCTCTGCCACTCACTGAGGATGAACTCATAGCGGATTCTTGCTTTTGCTTCCATCTGCCGTAACAAAATGGAGAAGAAGCTTGGTAAAGGCGGGAAACGACTGTTATTTATTTCCTCCTTCCCAGCCTCAAATCCGTGGGCTTATGATGTTTTCCTTCAAATTTAATAGCCACTTGATGGAAATATCCAAAATCATCGAAAAAGTATCAGTTTGAGGACTAAAAATATAAGTGATGATTATTTAAAAACGAAATTCGAGTAAGAAGTATTGTTTACGAATTAGAAGTGTAATTCTCCATAATCAACTACTAGTTTTAAATTTTTTTATTTTTTTTTTTAACTTTTGATCGCGATAAAAGACTATATTTTTCTTAGTTAGATACACAAATGATAGACATAAATATCTATGTTTAACTTGAAACTGAAATCACAAAATAAATCAACTAGGCATTTGAATTATATACCCAAGCTTATCTTGGGAGGAAATATTAATCATATAACATTTTTCACTTAAAGGAATTTATATATATATATATATATATATATATATATATATATCAGTTCATTCAATCACCAACTATACTTCTTCACCTTGTCTTCTGGAGGGTAATAGCCAGAAAAATAAATTCCGTCAGTTTCGGCCTCCCAATAGCAGATGCTGGAATTACAACTTTTCCGAAGTTTGGCGTTAAAAACATCAAATGATATACTCTTTGAACCCCATTGAAGACTGCAGAAATATAAAGTTTTCAAGAAAGCGTTTTGACAAAATGACCAATTAAAATCCCCTCCAGTCTTGAGTGTGTGATTTCCAAGATCATCATCGCCCGACTTACAATGAACTAACAACGGTGACTTGGAAGGTGGAAGGATGTTGTTGACCACGTGAACCACATACTCCGGAGTGAAAACGCAAGTTCTTGCAGATGTTTGAAGAAAACAAATTGATATGATGAAAAAATGTACAAGGTTTACCTTTGTAATAAAATTCATGTTGTTTTTGCCACAATGATGATGATATTATTGGTCTTCAACTCCAACATATATATGCAATGTTTATTTTGTTGAGATCATGTATTGTTTTGCACTTCATTGAAAATCTCCCAAGTTTTATTCACACTTGAACATGGGAAAAAAAATGTAATTGCTAGGACTGAATTGATGATTTCTTGTAATAAGTTTATAACCACAAGTAAGATTATTACATAAAGTAGAAAAGTCTTAATCTCTACTAGATTATTGCATATTTATGTAAGATCGATGAAATAAATTATAGATACTATACTGTATGTGGAAATGATTTTCTAGATTAATTTGTCCTGATATATAGTAGATACACAATAGATATAATATAACCAACAATTCATATATGCTTTTTAAAAGAATTGAAAAAAACATATGCTTAATCAAAAGTTAAATAACTTTTAAAAAAAAGAATAAAAATAAATGTTTTATCATGTTATTTGAAGAAAATATATTTGAAAAATCATTTAATTACTCATTTTTATCTAAAAGAATAAATAATAATAACTTAATTTTATTATCAAATTAATAAAATTTTTTTATGAAATTGTTTTGCGTATTTTTTGTACTCATTTATTACTTCACTTTGAGTTTGTAAAATATAATAGCATTCAAACTATTTAATTTACTAATTTTCTATTACTTCATTATAATTAAAAGACAAACTTTTCAATTAAGAAAATCTTAATTAAACTTAAAAGACAAAATTTTTAGAAAATGAAATTCTTTGAACTATATATAATATAAGGGCAAGATTATCCAAAAATTTAATTATAGGGGGTAAGTGTTACATTTATTAGTTTAGGGGTAAATATTACATCAAGTATAGTTCAGAAGGGTAAAATGTATTTTACCCGAAAAAAAAAAAAAAAAAAAACAAAAAGGGGGCTAATTGCCCTTGGGTTTGGGCCAACTCTAGACAGGACTTGGCTCTGCCTCTGAAGATATATGAAAGAGTTAATATGAAATAATTCTTTAAACTAGTTTATATTAAAATTTTAAAATAAATAATTTTTTATCAAATATATAATATTTAAAATATCACTATATTAAAAATAAGTAGTTTTAAGTATATAAATTACAAAATATAGGTGTTTGAAGTTGACTAGGAATTGGAGCAGACTAGAATTAATTGGAATTTCTAGCTAGTTATATTAGAATTCATTAAATATTTTCAAGACAGTAGCTAGGTATTTTTAACTGTTTTAACATAAATGCATATATATAAATATATAAAAAAGACATGAATTGATAATAAACAATAATTTTTGTCTCAAAAAACACAATATTAAACATACAATCCTTATATATATATATATATTTATATATATAAATATATAAAAAAAAAGGCATGATTTGATAATGAACAGTAATTTGTCTATCAAAACACAACATCAAACATGCAATACTTATTTTAAATTATATCAAAAAATAAATCTAAACATACACACTATTTAAAACATATACTTTTTTTATCTTTGTTTTTCTCTCTCTCTATCTCTACGAAACACTCAGAAAATGAATCCAAATAACATGGTGACTTTTTACCAAGTGTTGGAGCATTTGGCAGTATAGAAGCAAGAAACTGACGGAGGAGAAACAGGAACAGATGGATCATGTTTTGGTTTTGTGGTGTGGGTGCCTTTAGGACGTTTATTTGTTGCTGTTGGAGTCCATTCACTTAGTGGCGTTGGTCTTTGCATTTATGTTGTGTGTGTGTGTGAAGGAGAATATTATTGTTTTTAGTGGGGTTATGAGTCTCTGGAATTTACTTTGTGTACGTAGGTAGATGTGTTTACGTGTGCTACACTACAAGAAAATGATTCAATAATTATGAAAAAAATTGATATTAAAAACAGCATTGAATTAATTAGTTAATAAAATTCTTGTTATTAGTCTACATTATTTAATACATACACTTTCAACAATTCGTTTCAAAATCCATTAGCAAGTCAAACTTAATTGCTAAATTTATTATTAAGTAAATTTTTTGTATTAAATAATATCAACTAACAACGAGAATTTTACTTGTTAATTTGCTTGATATTAATTTTTTGTTATTGTTATTGATCCATTTTATTATAGTATTAGCGGCAAATAACTTGTTTTGTGTCTTGTTGTTCGTTTTTATTTAATGAGATTCATCGCTCTTTATTCACACACAAAAAAGAAAGAAAAAAAGAATATGTTAACCCTGTATCTATCTTCCAACTTAATTAACTACTTGAACTAAAGCAGAAAATATATCTATACTAATTTTTAATTTAATTATAATCTTTAGATTGCAAGAGATATCATAATCCACATATTTATGCAGTTTTAATTCAAAAAATTATCTTATATAATAAGGCGTAGCTATATATATACTACGTACTAATACTTCTTAGTGAGTTTAACATTTTTTTTTAGATTCTATAAATAGAGTCATTTGACACTTTAATCCTGTAATTTGTTAAGATTATAAAATGGTCCTTCAAATTTTTAATTTCATGATTTTAGAACAAAATTAAACTAAAATTTTAAAGTTGGTTGTTAACGGCATTTGCGAGAGCCATATGTTGGTTAAGAATTGAGGAAAATACCAAAAGAATATAATTACAGAAATAAAAATACAAATAAACTAGAAAAATGTAAGGATCCAGGCAGTTTTTGTATATATCATTACTCCAAGCTAACGACGAACATAAATTGAGTGCCTTTATTTTCAAGGTTATGCAACTCATAACAATCGGTACAAAAGATTATGCACTATTTCCATGTATATACTTTTTCTAAGGCTTGCGGAGGGTAAGAACCAGAAAAATAAATGCCGTCACTTTTTGCTGCCCAGTAGCACTGACCTAAAGGACACCTGTCAGCCCATGCCGATCTAAATATATCAAAGGCTATGTTCTTCGAACCCCATCAAAAATGACAAAAAAACAAAGTTCTATTGAAAATATTTAAGCAAAACGACCAATGAAACTCGTTGTTTATGTGAAGCGTATGATATCCAAGATCATCATTTTTAGACTGACAGCGCACCACTAAGGGTTCGGAATTTTCGGGAAGGCTATTGACTACATGAATCACATATTCCGGATTCTGAAGGAAACAATTTTTTGCCATTCCTTGACAAAAGCAAGTTAGCACGATAAAAAGGGGTAAGAGGTTTCTCATTGTGTTATAGCTCGTGTTGTTTACTTAGAAATATTACTTCATCGTATTTGTCTCAATCTTTCTAGTATGTTATATAGGATTGATGAATAAGTGCTTACTAATTATTCATTAGGAATTTAATTAACAATATAGTCTTAAAAATTATATTACATCATGAATCTAAATTAGATCGACAGAAAAAATTTGTCCAAATTAAAACCTGTTTGTTCACTTTTAAGAAATAGGCTTGTAATAAATTCAGACAAATTTTCAGTATTTACCAAACTTGTGAGAAATGCATCTAATCAAATTATAATAGCCACATTATGTTCAAGCAAAACTTAAGTATATTGTTTCTTAAGAGTCTATGATTTATATATATTTAGAATATTGTATTGGGTTCAGAGTTGATTGAGAAAATCAGAATACAATATATATGACATTGTATTTGTGATATGTGGAATATTAATTATTATATTACAACCACAAAAATGGCACTAGAAGAAAATATAGCGTTAATGGTAAAATATTAAATGATAATAATTTTCATTTTGTTATAATATGATTATTAGTGGAGAAAATTGTATATAGAATTATCACTGTAGATAATTAGTGACATGTTTATTTATAGTAATAGTTTAGTAATAACACACATTTAATGACAATAAATAATTAAATGTCACCAAATTGTTATAATGTATGATTTTAGTGACGACTTTATGCATATTTTTTATTAATGATAGTTATGAAATAATTACTATGACTAATAAAATTATAAAACTCATTATTGTTTAAATTTTTTTAAAAATCTATATATATGATTAGTGACAATATTAAAATTATTATTTAAATTTTCTTAGTAAGATTTATAATTTTAAAAAAGGTGAAGGATTAGTTGCACAAGTTACAGAACAAAAATACGGAAAGAGTATAATTATAGAAATAAAAATGCAAATAAACCAGAAATTTGTAAGGATCCATGCAATTTTAGTCTTGCTCCAAGCTAATGACAAACATAAACTGAGTTGTTTGTTTTCAAGTTTATGCAACTCATTTTAGTACGAGATATTATACACTATTTCCATGTATATACTTGATCCAAGCCTTTTGGAAGGTAATAACCCGAAAAATAAATACCATTATTTTTGCTGCCCAGTAGCACTGACCTGAAGGACACCTATCACGCCATTCGGATTTAAAAACATCAAAAGCTATAACCTGTGAACCCCACCCAAGATGACAAAAAAAAAAAAAAATTCTATTTAAAAGTCTGAACAAAACGATCAATGAAAGTCGTCATTTACGTGAAGTGTATGGTATCCAAGATTATCATCTTTAGACTGATGTGTAAAGATTATGTTATATAGGATTGGAGAATAAGTGCTTACTAATTATTCATTAAGAATTTAATTAATAATATTATCTTAAAAATTATATTACATCTGAATCAAAATTAGATCGACAGAGAAAATGGAGAATTAAGAACCTGTTTGTTGACTTTTAATAAATAGGCATTATGGAAATTTATGAGAAATTCACACTACTTTTTGGGGGAAAAAAATAATTTTAGTCTTGTAACTTGTAGGGGTGGTATTTTTTATTCTGTATGAATTGAATTTCGTAATTTAGTCCTGTAATTTTAAAATTTTGGCAATTTTTATCATTTTTCGGCCAAATTACATGTGATTTCACATGATCCAATTAAATTATAATTTTAGTCATGTAATTTGGAGGCTCTGGCATTTTTAGCCTTATAACTTAGTGGAGTTGACATTTTTAGTCCTAAATGAATTTATTTGCAAGATTATGATTGCTAGTAAATTACAATTTCCAGTCAAATTGGCTAGAAAGTGCTACAATTGCCAAATTATAAAATTATAAAACTAAATTATAAAATTCAATTTCGTACAACACTAGAAATTCCACACTAAATTACCTTAAATTGCAATTTCCCCCCACTTTCATTATGTACCAAATTTTGCACTTTACAAAATCTCAGAATTTTTGTGAAGATATTATAGTAATTCAAACCTGAATATAACAAAAACAAATATAATTGCCAGGACTGAATTGATGATTTCATGTAATATTACATACAGTAGAAAAGTTTTCTCTTGGAATTATTGCGTAATTATGATGAAATAAATTACAGATATTTGTATGGGAAATGATTTTCTAAATATAATACCCCCAAAATTCAATGAAAAAAGTTCAAATGCATTTGAATTTTTTTTCAAACAAACCTCAGATGATTAAAGAAATATTAGCAAATAGTGTTGCAAAATCAAGAAAAAAGTAATTCAAATAATCCAAGATTAATTGGACTGACTAGCTACGTAATTCGAATTTATTTAATATTTTCAGGACCATCGCAAATCATCGATGAGATCATGTACTATTGCCAGTTGTATACTTTCTCCATGCCTTCAATAGGGTTGTCCCCAGAAAAAAAGATACCGTCACTTAGGGCTCCCCAAGTGCACACACGCGAGGGACACTTGTCTCGCCATGACGATTTGTAAACGTCAAAAGCTATTTGTCTCGAACCCCACCAGAGATGACAGAAATATAAAGTGTTATGAAGAATACTTTCGCAGAATGACCAACGGAATTCTTGATTTAAGGAAGAAAGCGTATGATTCCCAAGGTCATCATCTCCAGAAGCGCAATGCACAATCAGTGGTTTAGAAAAGAAGGTACGAGAATGTTGATTACTCGAACCTCATATTCGGGAGTAAATGTACATCGTCTAGCCATTGCATGGAGACATAATGTTGAAAGAATAAGAAAGGCGAAGAATAGGTTTTCGTTCCTGATATGAACCATGTCGTGTGCTCGAAATAATGAGATAAAACTCGACATATGTATTATTATATACACCTTCTCTTATGTTCTTTACATGTATGTAGTTGTAGCCTAATGAGAAATTTTGCATCATCATAGCAATTAAAAAATCTTAGTGACAAAATCAAATATATCTGTGATTGGTGCTATCCATAACAGCCACATAGTATGTTTAAGCAAAAATTAAGCAGATTCCTTCTTAGGTTTATGATTTATATATTTATCATTGAAAAGGTATGAAGATTGTAGCTGATTATGATTAATCAAATATTTGCACTACCAATTAGGGATGGATTCTAAAGTGAAAATTTGAAGGGGCCCAAAAATATACTAAAAATATTGGGTTCACGTTGGCAATTAAAACAATAGGGGGCCAATATATATAAAAAAAAGGTAAATTACAACAATTTCCTCTGAGATTTAGCATAATTATGAATATTCTTTTATTGTTTAAAAAATTATAAATACTCCCTAATATTTGATGAAATTATGTAATCTTTGGATGGAGATATGAAATTACCAACTTTGCCCTTACTGTATTTTTTTTATTTTTTTAAAAACATAATTAAAAACTTATAAAAAATCGAGCGAAGTGGATGGAAAAAATTTTAAAATTATAAAATAATTATCCACTTAGTCCATAAAAAGTATATATTTTTTTAAAAAATAAATAAAATTATAATTTTTATTCCACAATGGCATTTTGGTCCAGTTATCACAAAAAATGGATGAAACCTAATGGATTGGACTAATTGTTAGGCAGCCGTTAAAATCAAGGGTATTGGTAATTTTTCAAATAACGAGAAGGTATTCGTAATTATGTCAAACCTTAGGGGAGGTAGTTGTAATTTACCGAAAAAAATTAAATATTTAAAAAAAAAAAACCTACAAAACTTTGGGGGCCGATCCAAATGAGACAATTATATATCTAATTCTAAAACGACGTAATTTTAACTGAAATATTATCAAAAAAAAAAAAAGTAAGAAGATCGAAGTATAGAACAAGTCAGATAATCACACTTATACTTGCCAAATTTAATTTAGAGTATTATATTGGGTTCAAATTTGAATCAGAAAATCAGAATACAATATATGACGTTGTATTGGTGATATGTGGAATATCAATTATCATATTACAATCATAAAAAATACGCTACAATATTAATGATATATGTTAAGTGATAATTTTAAACTTTGTTACTAAAAGTATAGATTAAGTGAATAATTTTGATTTTATCACATTATAATTATTAGTGGAAAAATTGTAAAAAATTTGTCACGGTTAATAATGGCACAGTTATGGTAACAACTTGTTAACAATAGATTTATTACTATACTTGCATCATTAATTACTTTTAATGACTATTTTATACACAATTTTTGTCACTAGTTTGTATTAATGATAATTTTTAAAAAATTATGAAATCAAAAATACGATTTTGCCATTAAGTTTCAAAAGATCTCACTCAAAGTCATTGCATTTCATTCTTTTCGTATGTTGACAGAAAAATCACGGGGCCATTATTCAAAAGGGCCTCGTGCTCATTTTCGTCAAATTACTAAAGGAATTGGCGAAATGACTAAAAGTGAGAATATTTGTGACTTGCCAGTCAATGAATGAAAATCTCAGAATAAAAAGTATATTCCTAATATTTGAGATGGAAAATGTTATTTCTCCTAACAACCCAAAGTTCCAGATCCGATTAAGAGATTAGATTATAGACATCACACCCAAAGTATTCACTATATTCATAGGATAAAAATATAGTTCAAAATTAAAATTGGAGTATGTACGTTTATCTTTTCAAGATAAATGAAAGGATCATTCATCATTAATTAATGGTCAAATTGCATATTATCCCCCTATGTTTTCAAAATTCAGCTGAAAACCTCCTTATATTTTATAAATAGGGAAAAAAAACCCCATATTTTCTTAAATATACACACTTGTCCCTCACCGTTAACTGAAGCTAATGGCGTTAAATTTTTTATCAAAAGACCGTTATGCCCTTAATAATTATATATTATTTCTTATTTTCATGACCGTTGAATTTTTTTGATTGCATAACAACCGTAGGATTTAACCAATACATCTCAACCGTTAGATCTAAATTATTAAAGGCTAAGATTTAACTAATTTTGATATATATTATATCTATAATTATAAATATAAATTAATAGTTATAAATTAAAAATTATAATAATAGTTTTTATTAATTATGATTAAATAAAACCAACACAAAAATATAAATTTTCCACCACGAAAAAGTTATTTACCATGGCTAAGAGCCATGGTAGAAATATTTGAAGCCATGACGAATATTTTTAACCACCCTCGCAGATACCACGATCATAACCGTTGCATAGCCGTTGTTAATGATTATTTGCTATAACTTTTTTATTTTTAACCATAACAATTAGTCATAATTAAATATAAATTTTTTTTTGTAGTGGTCGGAACATCGTCCAGTGCAAGTTTTGCTCCTCTGGCCCTGTATTCCTTCTTCGTATGGGACTGACGGCTTGGGCGAGGAGAAGCAAGCACACTATGGACTTTAATTACACCAAAATATAGTAAATTTATTATTTCTTTGTAATTTTGTTATGATTTTATGAAAAAATGCATGTGATTGGCGCCCCTGTTTCTTTTTTCATTTTCTTTTTTGGATTTTGCCCTATTTAAGTTGAAATATACATTGAATATTTGGAAGATAAAGGGATTATGCATGGCCTCATTTGTTGTGCTTATTCTTTTATTAATGCAATTTACTGTTGCCAAAAAGGAAAACAAAAAGGGTTTAAGTGATTATGCAAAGTCAGGTAGAATTATCAGTGCTTGAGGAAGAGGTACATGAAGATGATTTAGGCCAAACAACCAATGTAAAGGGGTATAATCATCCATAAAATAATTTACTATTAATAAAAGTGGTGAGTAGGGTTGATTTTACATATTGATTCTAAGTCAATTTCTCCAAATAAAATAAAAGGGGTTTTGTTTGAAGTTTAATTAAAAGATGAAAGTAAAGAGGACGAATAAATATACGAGAAAGCTTTCTGATTATTAAAGTCACATTCATACTTAATTCCACTATTGATTATTTATGCATGGATAACAATTTGTGCATTTTCCAGAGACAACTTTTTCTGTTCTTTTCTTTTATTTTCTTTTTTTTTTTTTTTTTGTGGCCATAACTACATTTAAGGGAGAAAAACATATCTTGAAAGAAATTAGAGTAAAGAAAGTGGGATTTATTTATTCTCTTATAAAAATTGAATCTTATCCTTCCCATATTTCTTTGAATTGAAGCCAAGTAGAAGCAACACAAATAATCATGTTTTTCACAAGTGAACCAAGCAGACTAAATTGAGCATTCATATGTTACTGTTGGAAGAAGGGTCAATCTTTCCTCCAGCAAAAAGTACTTAAAGTTCATATGCCAGGTGTATGACCTACAATGTTAAATAGTAATAGAAAAAGTGGATGAGGGACCAAAGTACTAATTTTTATAAATTACGAGACTAAAAGTGCTAATCTTGTATGAATGGAACCAAAATTGAAGCGAACCTAATTTATAGGATCAAAAATAATATTTCCCCTCCTAGTATGTATAAAAGTATGAATGCTGGTAAAAGTTTGGGATAGTTACACTCCCTCCCCGAGATTTGATGTAATTATACATAGACCTCATGTGGTTTGAGGAATTACATCTAGCATTCCTGATGTTTGCTTTCATCTAACAAATAAGTCCCTCTGTTAGTCAAAATTCACCAAATTAACTGATTAACAAAAAAATTAGAAAAAAAATCTATATTAACCCTTAATTGACTTATTACTAATTTATTACATATCAAATAAATCTTTTTATGATCAAATTACCCTCATACGTCTTCACGCGTTCATGTCTTTGAGGACGTATATCTTCACCATTATAAAAGTAATTTAGTCCCAAAAAATTTATTTAACATACAATAAGTCAGTAATAAGTTAATCAATGATTAATATAGATTTTTTTTCTAATTTTTTTTAATATCAGTCAATTCGATGAATTTTGACTAACGAATGAACTTATTTATTAGATGTAGGCAAATCTTAGGAGTGTTAAGTGTAATTTTTCAAACCACAAGAGATCTATGTATAATTACATTAAACCTCAAAAGAGGGGAGTGTAATTATCCCTAAAAGTTTCTTGCAATTTTGTGGTCAACTAAATTATCTTTCTAATATTATTGCTTTTAAGGGTAAGAATGTAAATATTGATATACTCAGTGATTTCTATTAATGAACTTTTAATGATGTCTACTAACTGACTTTGACTAATGTAATTAATGATAGCTACTAACTTTGACTAATGACACATTTAAAACGTTTGACCTTTTAACTTGTTTTTATACATTATGCATTGTCTCTACACATATTCAGTTGTGTAAAAATACGATATATTACGTTCTATAAATTTATACAGACTTTTTAAGATGAATGAATACGACAAAATTGTTGCCTTTTACTGTACAGCCCTTTGCATTTTTTAGTCAGGGATAATCATACCCCGTTTATTTAAAATTTTGTGTAATTATATGTAAATTTTTCATGAATTAAAAAACTATATCTAATATTCCTGAGATTTGTTTCGATATAACAAATAAGTCTCTCTCTTAGACAAAACTAACTGAATTTGCTGATATTGAAAAAACTAAATGAAAATTGATATTTACGCGCGATTGACTTATTACTAACTTATTGCAGGTCAAACATTTTTTTTCCGACTGAATCTGTCCTGCATCTTTTTAAATTTTGTGATTTCAATCCTTTTTTCAACCGGAGTTTTATGAATTTTCACATTTTGCCACACATCAAGGTCAACAGATCTTCATGAAAGATTCTAAAATCAACGGGGACTAACCCTGCAAATCAAAAGTTAAGACTTTGATGCTTAAGTCAGTAACAGTTTTACTGATAAAGAATAAAGAAAACTTGAATTAATGTGATAATAATGGAAAGAATTATGATAAAGTTTATATGTTTGTGAGGAGTACAAAATATAGGCGCAAAACAACTTAGAAACCGAGAGAGAAGTCAGAGAATTAATAAGTGAGAGTCTGAGAGTTAAAAATGATACACAAGGTCTCTATTTATAGGCACGTACAGAGCAGGATATGGGGTTATTGTAAGTCCTATGCCATTTGAAAGACCTTTGAATTGGCTACTATCCAGAAGAAAAAAAAAAAAAAAGTTTCTAATTTGGACTTAATTTGACTGTGATACATCAGTGGACTGAGTTTTTACATATCTGCCTGAAAATCTGGAAATTCATTACTTGTGGATTCCCAACTCATTTGTCATTAATCTACTAGAAACCACCTGGAGATATTTTAGGATGATGCGTTATAATATGCTAGTGAGCTACATAATGTCTCCGGTTGGAATGAACTTATTTCTTGGTCCTGCCAATTCAATAAAGTAAACATGTGAACCTTTCCTCCCTACTGACGGGCTAGTTGGGCTGACCTATTTTGTTTGTGGGCCCGATCTAATATTTTTAGGGGCCATCAATGACAATTAACCATGATTAAATGTTATATTTCTTGTAGTGTTTTGAATACCTAAATTTCTCCTTTAATTTTTTCTTCCTTTCAAACAAAATTTGGTCAGAATAGTAATCTCCATATTGTTAAATAATTTCATAATTATAATTTATTTTTTTCTCAACCCACTACTTTATGTTTCTCTCTCATCTTACTTCTCCATATTTCTTTTTCTATGTCATCTAACTCCATATTTCTTACCTACAAATTTCTTTCTCCTCCCCATATATATCACGTTTGTTTCTTTTCATAAATTTCTTTTTGTCTTAATGTTAAACCATAATTTTTTTTTTTATATGTTATTGAGAATCATATATAACGATGAGTAGTCATTTATAAACAAAAATTAACTACTTTGTCTGGAATATATATGAAAACTACATGTACAATTAACCCACGAACTACATTTTATCCTTTATTCATAAATTGATGATAATTGAATTATATTTATATCCTATGCTGTTTCTATATCTATATCCATATCTATGTCTATATCTATTTATCTATCAATCTATAACACTGTAATAAAAGTATGAATGATTCAAAAGATTTTTATATTTTTCGTATTACAATTGTAACCTTATTAATTAGTAGAGACACAATAAGTTAGATAGGTCCGTTTACTTTGATGTATAAGTTTGTATAAGAAAATTAGTATATGTTATCATAGTGTTTACTTTGTTGAATGGGAACCCAACATAAAATCCAAACTCTATAGTAATTACTGTTACACTTGAATAATTAATACCACCTTGGGAGGTGGTGCAAAAAAAATTAGTCGCAATGGTGTAACAAATGAGAATGATCATTGTACTCTCGAAATTTGATTGGATGATGAGGATAATAATAATAATAATAATATTATTATTATTATTATTATTTATTATTATTATTATTATTAAAAACAGGCGACGGCGAAGCGTCGCCCAGACGACCTCCGTCGCCCAGATCGTTGGCGAGGAGGGGGGAAGCCCTCGTTGGCCGGAAGGGACAGTCGTCTTCCTCCCCTTTTTTTATTTTTTATTTTATTAATTTTTATTTATATATACAATATTAAATAATCTAAATTTGAAATTTTTATTTTTTGAAAAATAAGTAAAAAAAATTAATTTTTCAAAATTTAAAAATAATAAAATAACTATTAAATTTTATTTTTAAAATATGGTAATTGTAATTAAATAGTAATTTAATATTGTTATTAATATATTTGTTATAATTGACTTTTATTTATATTCATATAAATATTTAAACTTGAAAAGTTAATTTTAGTATATTAAACTTTGTATTATGATTTTTTAATTAAAATTTAATTAAAAATGATATATTTTAAGTATTTTAATATTTAATTAATATATTTTATAAATAAATAAAATTTATTGAATACATCAAACTAAATAATAAATAAATAAATAAATCAGTAATATACAATTTATTAAAATATATTTAAACTAAAATAGTGATTTTCTTTTATATATCAAACAAAGGGGTAAAATAGATATTTATAAATATAAAATAATGTTAAAAGTGTTAAAAAAGAAATCCACTCTCATTTAGGTGAGTGAAATGCACTCTTCGTTAATTTCTAACGGAGAGGTGGTATTTTGCTACTTTTTAGATAACACAGAGGTTTTTTCGTTTATAAACATAACATAGGGGGTTTTATGCTATTTTTCTAAAACACAGGGGTGTTATACAATTTACCCTTGTAAATTGGGATGGAATATCGCCATTGCCGTAAAATCAAATTTTTGCAGTGAAAGCTGTTTATTAAGGATGAAATGTACAAGGAAATAATAAGTTACAAATATAATTATAGTATTTATTCTAATATTAATTTGTTTATTACATTTTCGTCGACATCATACAATGTTAAACTATTAAGTCTAGTAATATGCATACAACTGAAAGGCGAAAATTGATTCTTTGAAACTCCAAACTCACGATTCCACATTATTTGTCCATTCAAAACACACTTAATTATTTACTAAAAATAATAGCAACTTAACTTATTACAGATAGTTTATGGCCATCAAACACAATGGATTTTTCTTATGAGTTACTACTCCAGGTGAGGAATCCATATCAACATCCTCTTCCATCATTCCAGTCGGCAATTCCCAGTCGAACAAGTACAAAAGATTAGCAAGCGCCACCTCCACTTCTGCAATCCCCAAGGCCATTCCAGGACACACTCTTCGCCCCGACCCAAATGGAAGAAACCCAAAATCTTGCCCTTTAAAATCTACACTACTGTTCAAGAATCTTTCGGGTAAGAACTCATTTGGGTTCTCCCAGAAATCCGGGTCTCTGCTGATCGCCCAAACATTTACATAAACTATGGTGTCAGGTTCAACTTGGTACCCATCTACAACGCAGGCTTCAATTGTCAATCTGGGCAATGAGAGCGGAGCTGGTGGGTACAGTCTCAGAGTCTCTTTCACGACTGCCTTAAAATAGGGAAGTTTAGGTATATCATCTTCATCTACGTTGCCTTTGTTTTCGACTAGAGTTCTGATTTCTTGTTGCACTTCCTTCAGTACTATAGGCTTCTTGATCAGCGCTGTCATTGCCCATGTTATTGTAGCTGCGCTTGTCTCTGTCCCGGCCACGAATACGTTCTGTAAGAATGAAGATATGATTAAAGAAGGATTAGTTTTCATTTTTTAATGATAACCCCTCCATTACCCGAATCGAAATTGCTTTTGTTTTATACATTAGGGAGTATTCGCGCGCTTCTGAAAAACGTTTTTCAACTTCTGACTCCAAAAAAACACTTTTGAAGTGGTTGCGATATCAGCTTCTGCTTTTGAGACGGCTAAAAAAAACGCTTTTAGGCCAAAAGTTAGAAGCAACTTGGGAGGTGCTTTTAGCTGCTTTGACTTTTTTGTAGATAAATCCAACTTTATTTTTTACTATTTTACCCTTATTATAATAACCTTAATTCAACTTTACCTTTTTAATTTATTTTTAAAATTATAAATTTAAAGTTGATATCAAAATTTAATAATTTAAATTTTAATAATAATTAAATTTACAGTTTCACATATTTAATATTTTAATTTTTTATTTTATGTGCTATATCATCTAATTATATTATTTCTTTCATATATTATTATTTAATTAATTAATAAAATAATTAATTTTTGCAATCATGTAAGTTTAATTTTTGTGTATGAATTAATAATTATATTACGTAATGGGATCATTATTAAATTAAATATATTTTTAATATTTTAAAAAATATAAATATAAAATACTAATCAAAATAAAATTTATTATGAAAAAATAATTATTAATGACAAACAACAAGTGAAATAATATGCAAAAATACAATATGTTTTTGACATATAGGGACAAAACAGTCTTTCATCAATTAAATTTATTTTGGAAGTGATTTTTCTCCAATACTATTTATCTGCTTTTCACTTGTTTACAAAACACTACCCACTTTTAATTTTGCTACAACTTCCAACTTTCTCTACAAAAATTATTTTTTTAAAAGCATAAATTTTTCCAAACACTTCCATAGTTTCAAGTAATTAATATCTAGAATTTGTTCTAATTTGTTTATTCTCTTTTTTCAACTGTAGATAATTTTGACGGCGGAGAACAAACATGAAAGGGAGTAGTCTAAGGATGGCAATGGGTTCAGCTGTCAATTGCATATAATATACGTGACATGAACACAAATTCTGATTGGGATCCCGACTTAACAGATTTGCCACATGATAAGTGATATATGATTGAACTATATATATGACACATACCATCAGTACTCCCTTGATATGATCCCAATCAATTTGAACCACCGACGAGCGGTCTTCCCTCAATTGGATCAGCAGATCAAGAATGTCTCCGATCATGGACTCGGGCCTATTCGGGCTCAGATGCTCCTCAATCAGTTCTTCATAAAACGTATCCAAATCGTTAAACCCCTTCTCCAGCCGAGAAACCCTACCGCAAAGCTTGTCAATCCAACCCAGCCAAGGAAAATAATCACCAACGAAAATTTGCAGCGTCAACTCTTGCAGCTGCTCGAGGAGCCTGTCGAACCTCCTCTTCTCAGACCCGTCCTCCTCATCGTACCTCTTCCCCAGTGCAAACCTACATATCATGCTGCTTGACAATGACAACGCCGTTTCATTAATATTAACGGGCTGATGAGCGTTGGCCCGTCTGGAAATTTCTTTCACCGTGCGGGCTACTTCGTCTTCGAGGGCAGGCCGGAAAGAGTTCACTTGTTTGAGGGTGAAGAGACGAAGAACGACTAATTTCCGCATTTCTCTCCAGTATTCTGAGTAAGGTGAATCAGCGATGTCGTGGTTGTTGTAAGAGAGCTTCCGCGTGCAAATGAAGGATGGCCTGCTCGAAAATGCGAGGTCGTTGTGTTTCAAAGCCTCTTTGGCCAGTCGCGCCGACGAAATTACAATCACGGGCTTTCCGATGAGCGTCATGGACATGATCGGGCCGTACTTGTCTGAGAGTTTTGCCAGGCGGAGATGGAGATTTGAGGGGTCGTATTGGAGCAAGTTCCCGAGAAGGGAAGGCCTGGAGGACCCGGAGGACGCCGGAGTTTACGTCCAGCCGGGCTGTTGCCGCGTCTTCGGGCTAGTAGGAAAACAAGGATGATTAATGAGAGAGCTACGAGGAGAGGCATCGACATTTTGAAGCTTAGTGTTATGAGGTGAGGCTGTTTTCTGGTGTTTGGTTTTGTGCTTCAAAGTCCTGTTTTTATAGGGGGAAAATCTTAGGACATTGTGATATTGGAAATCTTTCAAAAAATTATTTAAAAATAATAAAATATCAATTATAGTTCCTGACTTCCTGTAATATAAAATAATATTAAAAAAATCCCTTAAGGTCAATTTGATCTGGGAGTTGCCTGAGTCATTGTTTATAATATTATGATGATTTTTATATTTAAATTTTTATATGATGCTTTTTGATTCATATCACAAGAGTCAAAATAAATTTAACTTGTTTTTATAGATATGGAGGAGTTGACTTGGTATTTAAATTAATTATAAAAATGGGAATCACACTAATTTATAAATTTGGTAAAATTAATCATTCATGAGTTGTATTAAGATAATTTTTGGAAGCATTCGTTTTAACTGTAGACTTCCACAATTAAATAAAATTAATATAAAAATTTAAATTTAATTACAATTAATCAATATTTATTATGATTTAAATATGTCCAAAATAATAACATAAGTTTTAATTATTGAGTAATGTTTCCGCTTCGCTAGCAGGAACAACTATTAATACACGTTACGTGGCTATGGTTATAAATTAGGGCAAAATTCTTTTTTTTCCATTAAAAAAGATTATTTTTATTTTTGATACCACAATTACGACGAGTGTCGCTTTTAGTACAATAAAATTCATAAATACACCTTTTTTTTATCCCAAATTAACGGTAGAGGCCATGTGCTTCTCACATGGACATTAACAGCCGTTAACTCCTATAATTTAATAGTACCAGAAAAACGTGTTTGTTTTTTGTACCATTAAAAGAAAAAAAAATTGACCAACTTTGGCCACAAATTATAAGATTTTTTTATTTTTTACGAAAATAAAATATTAGAAAAAAATTATTTTAATATATATAATAAATAGTCTAGCATTATAATTTTTTTTTCAATAATTTTTAGGATCTATTTTATATTTTTTAAATTAAATTACTCTTTGGTCTGAAAATATATGAATATTTGAGCACTAATTATAAAAAGTAAAATTTATTTTTTGAGTAAAAGTATTAGATAATTTTTTTATTAAATAATAAATTAAATTTTAAATTATAATTATTTATATTCAAGATAAATTGTAGCAACTATTAATTTTTTAAAATTGAATTTTTAACAATAAACTATAAGAAATAAAATTTAATTTTTAAAAATTAAAAAAAACAAAGAATTTTATTTTAATATAACTAAGAAAATAGTTTACAACTTACTTATAATTACTTTATTTCAGATAAATTCAAGCATATATTTTTAAAATTATATTATTGTTTATTCTAAAAATATTTTAATAAACTTTGACTGGAAAAAGTAAGAAATAAATTTTAATTATATTTCTACAATTTATCTCGAATGTAAATAATTATAATTTAAAAATTAATTTATTATTTAATAAAAAATATCTATTACTTTTATTTACAAAATAAATTTTACTTTTTATAGTTTGTGCTAAAATATTAAAATATTTTAGATCAAATAATAATTCAATTTCAAAAATGAAATAGATCCTAGAAATTATTTAAAATAAAAATAATTATAATGTTAGAACTATTTATTATATATATTATAGGTCGTCGATTCAGCATCGGATAAAACGCTTGCATCCTGTGTCTTACCGCTGCTGCTGGCACAGAGCTAGCCAATGCTTATTTCCCAAATACCGTCATTGCTTCTTCTCCAATCTAAAATAATTTTTTTCTAATATTTTTATTTTTGTAAAAAATAAAATAAAAAATTCTTATAGTTTGTGGCTAAAGTTGCGTGCGAGGCACATGGCTTCTACCATTAACTTGAGACTAAAAACAGGCGTATTTTTGTATTTTATAATACAAAAATTACATTTACCACAATTGTGGTACGAAAAAAGAAAATGACCTTTTTTTTAACTGAACTAAAAAAAAATTCCTCTTATAAATAAGTATTCTCTACAAGTTTTTATTTTGATTGTGATAACTATTCATACCAAAGTGTTATATTTTTTTCTAATTAATATGACATTCATGGTATTCAGTTCAGTTTTGGTCCATTAACTTTGGCGATATTAAATTTAGTTCACTATCTTTCAATTTCGCATAGATTCGACCTTTCAGTCTAATTTATTTTCATTTTGCCCTTTTAATGGGAATAGCTTAA
Source organism: Sesamum angolense (assembly GCA_034509725.1). Classification (NCBI taxonomy): domain Eukaryota; kingdom Viridiplantae; phylum Streptophyta; class Magnoliopsida; order Lamiales; family Pedaliaceae; genus Sesamum; species Sesamum angolense. The sequence continues at coordinate 8,017,834 of JACGWL010000003.1, forward strand.
TAGTCCCATCCTCGTACTCTATGGGGAAACCCCCCATACACTAAAAAATTTATGTAAGCACCTTACTACATTTCCTGGTAGTATCTAGCAGACCTGCAAATTCACATCCATTCCATTTCTTCTTTTGCCGTGAGAAGAGTTGAGTCAATCCGTTTCGGGCTGTTGTCACATTTTTTAGAATTTTCATAAGAAAATTCCTTCTATGTATTTTCAGAGTTTGGAAATATTTCTTGTTGTTATTGTAACTCGAATCCTCATTCGATTCCATACTTTTAAAAAGTCTCATCTATTAGTGGTAAAAACATCTAAATATAATATAAATAAATATTTCTTCAATAAATCTATCCTCTAATAGGGAAAATAATTAAAAAATAAAAAAATTACACAAATGGTGTGAAATGAAATTTTTTAAAGAAGTAGGCAGCATTGAGTTCAGTGAACGCGTGCTGCAAAATTTTTTTTGTTAAATTAATATAAAAAGCAGCCTGCTTTGGCCCAAATTCAGCTTTGCGGTGCTGCAAAAATCTATTAAAAAATTAAATTTAATATATAATAATAAATTTAATATTTTTATTAATATTGCGTACAAAGCATTAACAATGCAATACTGTATCATACAGTATTAATATCGTTTACAAAAAATTAACAATAGTTATATTGTATGATTTTAGTAAAATAATGATACCAAACAAATTTTTTTAGAATAATTATTATTAGGATGTATTTTTATCCTAAAAATAATTTTAATTTAATAATAAATTATAATATTTTTATTAATACTCTATATAAAAATTAACAAATGTAATATTGTCTGTTCATTAAAAAAATAAATTTACGTCCAATTAATTTATTATTGATTTATTGTAGGTTAAATAAATATTACTTTTGTTAATTTTTTATTAAATATTACTTTGACACCCCCTCTACCTTTTGATAATTACAAAATGCCCCTAAGGGCATTTCTGTTATTGAAAAATCAAATTAAAGTTTGATAGGGGCATTTTGGGGTTTTAAAGGCTGCTAGGGGTGATTTTTATAATTTTTAAAAAGGCAGGTGTGGTTTGTGTAAAATGACAATAGATTAGGGGTATAAATGTAATTATCCCTTTATACTATTATAAAATAGAACCCTTGTTATATCAACTTTTAAATACCCAAATTACCTTGTCATATCAACTTTTAAATACCCAAATTTACCTTTCAATTTATTTTTTTTCAAACAAAATTTGATCAAAAGTAATTTCTAAATTTTTAATAATCTCACAATTACAATTTATTTTTTTCTCAAAACCACTACACGTTTCTCTCTCACCTTACTTCTCCACATTTTTTTTTTGTGTCACCTAACTCCACTTTTCATACTTTTCACATGCTTCTTTCTTTCTCCTCCCCACACAATTTTTTTTCCCCACAAATTTTTTTTTTGGTCTTATTCTCAAACCACAAATTTTTTTATATGCTTGCGAGAATCAGATAATACGACGACTAGTCCTTTATGAATAAAAATTAACTACTTTGTATGCAGTCTAAAAGGTGTGCAACAACGAATGCTCCAAGTACTTGGACTAGACCCCCAGAAAGCGTGATCAAACTCAACTCCCATGTTGCACTTTTTGACAAACTTCTGAGATCTCAATTGGGGTGGTCGCTAGGGACTACACAGGTACAGTGCTTGCTTGGATATCTCACTACTTTCCAGGATCACCTGGAGCGAAAGTGGCTGAAGCCTTCGCTGCACGGGAGGCTGCCATTCTTTCCCGAAGATAGAGATGGACGAACGTAATTGTTGAAAGGGATTGCCTTGGCCTCATCAATAAGTTGAATGGGACTGAACCTGACTGCTCGACTACAAAACCGTTTGTGAATGATATTAAAAGGGCAATTTGCAACTTATCTACTTGTGATACAGGAAATAGGCAATTAAGCCTCTTGTGAAAAATTAAATAGCAATTAATCCCCCGCAATGTTTGAAAAAGATGCAAAATATCCCTTCACGTGAATGGTGTTGTCCACGCGCGTTGGGTAGTTTTGCTTCGTTTTTTGCTATAAAAATAACCGTTACCCTTAATTATAAACCATTAGATCTTATTATATATATATATTATATATATATATATATGGTCTAAATCTATAACAAATCAATGGTCTATATCATTTCTGATTTAAATCAACGATTTATATTTGATATACAAATCAATAACTCATCACATTCATATGAATTAAATCAATGGCTCAAATTTATTACAAGGTAGGGCTGGGGAAACTGGCGGGCTTGGGGGGCCGGGAACGTGGGTGGGCTTGGGAAGGTGGGGAGGAGAGGTGGAGGCCGTGGCATTTTTTTTTTCTTTTCTTTTTTAATTATTTTTCTTTTTTATATTTTTATAAATTTTATATGCAAATAATATATGGGTTTAAATTTCAACCATTGATTTGAAAAGATAAGGTATTGGCCATAGATTAAGTAAATATGATATGTACTGTAGATTACTATAGGTAAAATCTGAAGCACTAATTTATATTATATAAAATCCATCGATAAATATAGATAAAAGAAAAAAGAAAATTTGTACGTGCACCACACCACACCACACCACACCACAACACTATGGTATTTTGTATCTTTTTTAAATGTTGAAGGGGATAAGTTGCTATTTTATTTTTCATAAGGGACTAATTATCTATTTCCTATATCATAGGTAAATAAATTACAATTTGTTCGATATTAAAATAATACTTTCTTATTGTTCTTCTGTTGTTTTTTCTTTTACTAGTCGAAAAAATAATGGCTTTGCTCATAATTTAGCTAAATTTGCTGGTGCCGAAACTTTTGACCATAAATGAAATTGTTGTTTCTTCTCTTAAAAAAAAAAAAAAAAATTAACCAACGAATTACTGTACTATGCATAATTTATTTATCCTTTATTCATAAATTGATGAGAATTGAATTATATTTATAGCCTATGTTGTATCTATATCTATTTATTTATCGATCTATACCACTGTAATAAAAGTATGAATAGTTATTTAATAAGTTATTAGTAGAGCAACATAGTTAGTAGATAAAGTTTGGCACCTATTACACTTTAAATGAATGTCCAATTTTTTATTTTTTTATTTTGTTTCTTTTGACTGGAAAAGAACTGCATTCATCATAATAAAAAAAAGTCCTCAGTACAAAGTCAAATAAATATATTTATAGTAGTTATTATGATAAAAATTTCCCAAAATCTTACAAAGTCAAATAAGTAACCCCACTGAAGATTTTGGGAAAATTTGACTTAACACACCCTCATTTGGTAACGTTAACTCAGATCTTGTGATTGTATTGTATTAAATATAGCCAAATTTGTATTGTTAATTAGTTATCTATCTGGTAAAATGAGTTGCCACATTTGTTAAGATATTTTTAATTTTAGGAGTATTTTTAATTTTTCCAGCAATGACTAGTATTTAGAATTTTGGTAAATTTGAGGACAGCCCATTGTAATTTACCATAACTATTAAGTTTTGAGTATTTACAAACCACCATATTAAACTTTAGATAGATAACTTACAATACAATTTATGCTTTATTTAATACATTATTGTATTATTGATTATCATAAATATGTATTGCACTTTCTTCATTGTTCGAGTTAGTATATAATATATGGAAAAAAAAATAATTGCTATCAGATAATTATGGAGTAGACGTGTTTCGTCCTGTATGAAATTGTATTTTATATTTGGCCCCACAAATTTTCAAATTCATGAATTCAGGATAAATTTCAGCCAATTTCGCTAGAAAATTGTATGTAATGTGCACGTGAGAGGTGCAAGAAGCTCACGAGCCGGCTCGCACTCGAGCTCGAGCTCGAGCTTGATTCTTTGTGTTCCTGAGCTCGCGAGCCTCACATCTATGTTTTTTTTTTTTTTTTTTCTTATTTATAAATATTATTTGAGTACATGTTCAATATTATATCAAGTTTATATTTAAAATTCACTATATATTTGAATTATCAGTCAATATATCCCATATTTTAATTTTATATAATAATAAAATAGGATATTTTTATTTATATTATTTAAAAACAAGGCTTAAGCAACAATTTAGTAAGTTTTGATGCTTTTTTTTTGTAAATAAATATTTAAAATTCACCATAAATTATAATTATTAGTTAATATCTCATATTTTAGTTTTGGATGGTATTAAATATGGTATTTTAGTTTGCATTATCAAAAAACAAGTTTGATCAATAATTTAGTACATGTTGATAATTTTTTGGTAAATAAGAATTTAATATAATGCATATGTTTATCGTTATAATTTTAATATCCACTACAACAAAATGTATTTATTTCAAAATTCACCATATATTAGAATTGTTAGTCAATATATCATATTTTAGTTATAGATGATATTAGAATATGGTATTTTAATTTATATTATATAAAAATAAGCTTAATCAATAATTTAGAATGTTTTTATAATTTTTTTATAAATAAATATTTAATATAATGCATATGAATTTTAGTGTTACAATTTTAATATCCATTACAACAAAAAGCATTAGTCAATATCTTAAATTTCAGTCTTAGATGATATTGAACTATGGTACTTAATTTTAGTTTATATTATCTAAAAACAAGCTTAATCAAGAATATTAGTACCTTTTGATAATAATTTTGTAAATAAATGATTAAAATATTTCATATGAATTTTATCATTATAATTTCTATACCCACTACAACAAAATATATTTATTTCGAAATTCACCATATATTAGAATTGTTAGTCAATATATCATATTTTAGTTTGAGATGATATTAAAATATATTTTTTGATTATATTATCTAAAAATAAATTTAATCAATAATTTAGTATATTTTTTTTTTTTTTTTGTAAATAAGTATTTAATATAATGTATATGAATTTATTGATGTTAGTTTAAAACTAAGTAGTATGGAACTTTGATTCTTAAATGATTGGACTGAATGATTTTTCACAGTTGTCAATTTTCTTTCATCGTATTGTTCTTTTTGGTCTTCTAGTGAAAAAAAATTTCCTGGTTCTTATTTAGATTTTTTAATAATATATTTCAGATGACACAATACTCCATATTTTTTTTTAAATTCAAATATTTTAAGAAAAAACTAATTGAGCTTGAGCTCATTCGCGATCTCCAGCTCGTGAGCTCGAGCTCGAGCTCGAGCCTATATTTTCCGACTCACTGAGCTCGAGCTTGATTCAGGGAGCTCAAGCTCAGATTTTTTGCTTGCTTGGCTTGTTTGCACACCTACGTGACACTTTAATTTATGAACTTTCAGCCATTTTATGAATTTTCAACTAGGATTGTCCTCAAATTGTCATTTTCTGTAATTTTTGGTACATAACTGCTGAAATTGATTTCAATAGGACCAAAATTACAATTTTCTTAATAAAATTTGATGTCAACTGTAGGATTGTAAATTTGTAACCAAAAGATCTATCAAATTTATATCCCCGAACACAATATCTGAGTTAAAGTCACCAAATAATTTATATTTTATAGTTGCATCCATTAAGTTTTTATTTTATAGTCTAATTTTAGTCATTTTTAAATATTATTTTTTTGGTCTTTAGATGATGTTTTACGAGATGGAAGGAATTTTCGCGAACTATCTAAATAAGATTCAACTAAATCTATTATCATATGCTTTTTAATTCTTTACATTTACATGTAAATATATATATTTTCATGTGTGTTTATTCGAGCTATTGTTTGAAAAAATCTTATTCGAAAAAAAATTATTTTATGACAATGAAAGTCTTTTCATTCATCATCATAGTGATAATGTTACTATATTTATGATTTAATTGAACTTAGCCATTTTGTTTTTATTTGTGCTCATTTTATTTTCTCGTTTCATGAAATTTACGTCTTTTTTTCTTTTTCAAATCGATGAAATAAGATTGAGATTTTGAAATTATTTTAATTTTTTTTCTTAATCATCCATCTTTTTTTTAATTTGTTTTTCTTTCAGTTGTCTTTATTATAACTATTAAAAATAAGTTTCTATTCATTCTTTATATTTTATATTATTTTTTACAATTATTTTGAATTTATGTACTTTAGAATAGATTTTGATGGAAGATAACTTTATAACAAACAATAAATTTACCTAATTTTTTATTTTTTAATATAATTTCGGTAGAGTTGGATTTTTGTAAGAAAACATATATAATCTACATATTTAATACAATGCGATAATTTTATAAAAGTAATCTTCATAAAATACAAATTTCGGTTAGTAATATATATTGTATGTATAGGAAAAAATCATTTTTAATGATAATTAAAATAGATTAAAAATTCAAATTAAAGCTACCATATTTACCTATTAAAAAATGAAAAAAAAATTATTTTACGAAAGAGATTTCTTTATAAGCAATACATTGTAAAAGAATTTATTTAATTTTAAAAACAATTATATAATAGTGCATAGCACGAGTTTTATACTAATATATACATATAGCTGAAAGGCAAAAGTTGATTCTCTGAAACTCGAAACTCATAATTCCACATTATTTATTCATTCAAAACACGCTTAATAATTCACGAAAAATAATGGCAACTTAGCTTATTACAGATAGCTTCTGGCCATCAAACACAATGGGTTTTTCTTTTGAGTTACTACTCCGGGTGAGGAATCCATATCAACATCATCTTCCACCATTCCAGTCGGCAATTCCCAGTCGAACGAGTACAGAAGATTAGCAAGCGCCACCTCCACTTCTGCAATCCCCAAGGCAATTCCAGGGCACACTCTTCGCCCTGTCCCAAATGGAAGAAACCCAAAATCTTGCCCTTTAAAGTCCACGCCAGTATTCAAGAATCTCTCGGGCAAAAATTCATCTGGGTTCTGCCAAAATTCGGGTCTCTGCCGATCGCCCAGAGATTCACATAAACTATGGTGTCCGACGCAACGTGGTACCCATCTACGACGCAAGCTTTAGTTGTCATTCTGGATGAGAGCGGAGCTGGTGGGTACAATCTCAGAGTCTCTTTCACGACTGCCTTAAAATAGGGAAGTTTATGTATATCATCTTCATCTACACTGCCTTTCTTTTCGACCAGAGTTCTGATTTCTTGTTGCACTTTTTTCAGTACTTTAGAGTTCTTGATCAGCGCTGTCATTGCCCATGTTATTGTAACTGCGCTTGTCTCTGTTCCGCCCACAAATACATTCTGCAAGAATGAAAATATGATTAAAGGTAGGGTAATTAGTATTTTTTAATGATAACGCCTCCATTACCTGAATCAAAAGTGCCTTTTGTCTTATACATAGTTTCAAGGGGCAAAATCTTTTTGGCACCTTTAGAAAAAAGTCATTTTCATTTTTGATATTACAATGATTGTAAGTATCATTTTTGGTATCATAAAAAAAAAATACATCTTTTTTGTTTTAAGTTAATAAAAGATTAACGACCGTTAACTCCTATTGGAATGCCCTATTAACTGGTATAAAAATAGCAAAAATATTTTCTTTATACCGTTAAAAGGAAAAATATATATTTTAACCAACTTTTGCCACAAACTATAAGAAATTTTTACATCTTTTATAAAACTAAAAATGTTTGGAAAAAAATTATTTTAATACATATAATAAATAGTTCTAAAATTATAATTATTTTTATTGCAGATAATTTTTAGGATCTATTTTACTATTTTTGAAATTAAATTATTATTTGATCTAAAAATTTATTAATATTTGATCACAAACTATAAAAAATAAAATTTTTTGAGTAAAGATATTAGATAAATTTTATTTTTATTAAAAGTTAACTTAATTACCTTCGAACTAAATTGTAGCAACTATTACTCTTTTTTTTTAAATTGAATTGTTACTTTGTTAATTTGAAAATATCTCAATAAACTTTGATCATAAACTATAAGACATAAAATTTTATTTTTTAAAATTAAAAGATTAAACAATTTTATTTTACTATGAATAATAGAATAGTTTATAATTTATCATTATATTAATTTTAAATAAATTTCTAGCATATTTTAATTATTTTTAAAATTAAATTATTATTTATTCTAAAAATATTTGAATAAACTTTGACTGAAAAAAGTAAGAAATAAATTTTATTTTAATTTTTATAATTTATCTCGAATATAAATAATTATATTTAAAAATTAATTTATTATTTAATAAAATAAAATTTATATAATACTTTTATGCAAAAAATAAATTTTACTTTTTGTAATTTATGCATAACTATTTATATATTTTTAGACCAAATAATATTTTAATTTAAAAAATAGTAAAATATATCCTTGAAATTATTGTAAATAAAAATAATTATAATTTTAGAACTATTTATTATATATATTAAAATAAAAAATTTCTAACATTTTCAGTTCTGTAAAAAAAAAATTCTTATAGTTTGTGTCACAAGTTGGTTAATTTTTTTTTCCTTTTAATGGTACCAAAAAAATATATTTTTTTGCTTTTTTGGTACCATTAAATAGGGCCTCCCAATAAGATTTAACGGCCGTTAAATTTTGCCTTTAACTTGAGACCAAAAAGATATATTTTTATATTTTATGGTATCAAAAACGATACTCACAATAATTATGATACCAAAACCAAAAATGATATTTTTTAATGGGACCGAGGCGTTTTCTACTTTTTGTTCAGCTGTAGATAATTGTGACGATAATGAGAATAAATGTGAAAGGGATAATCTAAGGCCAAAGGTTCAGCTGTGAATTACGTATTGGTGACATAAATACGTGACATGAATACAAAAGGTCCAATCTTGCATGCATGTCCCAATGTGAGGAGAATTTCTGATCCGGATCCCGTCTGGCCAGATTTGTCACACAATAATGATATATGATTGAACTATATATATATATATAGATGACACATACCATGAGTACTCCCTTGATATGATCCCAATCAATTTGAACTGACGACGAGCGGTCTTCCCTCAATTGGATCAGCAGATCAAGAATGTCTCCGTTCATGGACTCGGGCCTATGCGGGCTCAGGTGCTCCTCAATCAGTTCTTCATAAAATGAATCGAAATCCTTAAACCCCTTCTCCAGCCGAGAAACCCTACCACAAAGCTTGTCAATCCAACCCAACCAAGGAAAATAATCTCCAATGAAAATTTGCAGCGTCAGCTCCTGCATTTGCTTCAGAAGCCTGTCGAACCTCATCTTCTCCGACCCGTCCTCCTCATCGTACCTCTTCCCCAGTGCAAACCTAGATATCATGCTGCTCGACAATGACAACGTCGTTTCATTAATATTAACGGGCTGATGAGCGTTGGCCCGTCTGGAAATTTCTTTCACCATGCGGGCAACTTCGTCTTTGCGGACAGGGCGGAAAGAGTTCACTTGTTTGAGCGTGAAGAAGAACGACTATTTTCGCATTTCTCCAGTATTCTGTGTACGGTGAGTCAGCGATGTCGCGGTTGTTGTAAGAGAGCTTGCGCGTGCAAATGAAAGACGGCCTGCTCGAAAATGCGAGTCGTGTGCTTCAAAGCCTCTTCGGCCACGCGCTGATGAAATTACAATCACGGCTTTCGAGCGTCATGGACATAAGCGGGCCGTACTTGTCTGAGAGTTTTGCCAGGCGGACATGGAGATTTGAGGGGTCGTATTGGAGCAAGTTCCCGAAGAAGGGAAGCCCCGGAGGCCCCGGAGGATGCCGGAGTTTTCGGGCAGCCGGGCTGTTGCCGCGTCTTCGGGCTAGTAGGAAAACAAGGATGATTAATGAGAGAGCTCAGAGGAGAGGCATCGACATTTTGAAGCTTAGTTTTATGAGGTGAGGCTGTTTTCTTGTGTCTGGTTTTGTGCTTCAAAGTCCACCTTTTATAGGGAATGCGATCATCTATTCTCATAACGTGTTTCACCTGTTGCATTAACGGATTAATGCCATGTGAAAAATATTAAATTGAAAACAGCGATAATTAATGTCCATGGGGATAGATGTTGAAATATTGTCTTTTCACCTTTTATCTCTCTCACAGACGTACACCTCTAATTGCATTTCTGTTCCATATATTAATGAGGTGCAAGATAGATGAATTATTGAAATATTGTCTCTTCACTTTTCTCTCTCACAGACATACACGCTTAATTGTATTTACTGTCCCGTATATCAGTGGGGGGAAAACAAGGATCCTAAATATAGGGGTGACAAAAGATAGACCACAATTATTCTTTTTGAAAATTGTAGGATTCCTCCCACTGAAATTTTAAAAGTGGTTGGAATTTTCTTATGTGGCAAAAATTAGGGCTTTTTTTTTTTTTTGGATTTTTTGCTGATTGGAATTTTTTAAAAAAAATCAACTGTCACCTAAGCGTTTAAGTGGAAAAAAAAATCCTTCCAATACAATGCTTTGTCATTTTTTTACTAATTGAATAATTTTTTTATTTCTCCTCTGCCACATAATTGATTAGATGAAAAAAAAAATGTCAAATTGCATAAAAATAAATTTTGAATTTATATTATATACTAGCTATGGTGGTACCACGTCTCTGAGTGTGTATAAATAATTTACACATTTTAAAATATATCATAAATTTAAAATTTATATACATAAAATAAAAATACTTCAAATTATTAAAAATTATATTATAATATTAAAGATAATTGAAAATAAAAAAATAAATTATTATTTTCTATAATATAAATTTAATTAAAAAACTGACCACCCCCACCCCCTACACCCGCCCGCCACCACGCCCGGCCTCCAAGCCGCCGCCAAGGAGGGGGATGAGGCGCCCCTAGCCTGGGCGACGCGGCATCGCCAAGAATTGCAGATTTGGGCGACGCCCTTGGGGCCAGCGACGCCGCGTCGCCCACCCTCTCCTGGGGCCGGTGACACCGCATTGCCTCCTCTCTGTTGGGGCCAGCGACGGCGGCAGAATCATTGAGGCGGAACGGGGAGGAATTGGGTGGGTGGCTGGGGTGGGGGGGGGGGGAGGGGGAGGGGGCGGGTGTTTAATTTTTTTTTTATATATGAAATAATAATTTATTTTTTATAATTATATACATAATAGAAAATTTTAAATTAATTTTATATAATCTTATTTTTTTTCATGTAAGTGTTTAAGTGTCACATAAAAAATAAAAACAATGTCTAGTTAGCAAAAAATCCCAAAAAAAAAGCCCTAGTTTCTGCCACATAAGTAAATTTCGGCCACTTTTAAAAATTTGATGGCCGGAATCCTACAATTGTTAAAAAAAAATTAATTGTGGAGCATTTTTTGTCACCCTCATATTTAGAGTTCTTGTTTTGCCAATCCCCTAATATACGAGACAATATTAAGCCCAGACGTACATATACATTTCTCTCCCAAACACTCTTTCTCTCTGCCTACTTCTCCGTCAACCCAAGATGAACAAAAAAAAAAAAAACCCAAGATGACAATAATGTGGCAAAATTTAGTAATATTAAAAATCTTGACAATTAATTGTATATTTATATATCTCAAATCACTACAAAAAGATATAAAATTTAGTCATATATAGTTATAAATATAATTAAAAGTAAATAATTATAATAAATAATCATTAACCACGATCATACAATTAATGTTTGTTGGCAATAACTTCTATGAGTATGGTTAAAATATTTATCATAATTAAAATTCATGAATTTTTTTTAACTATGATGGATAAGCTAAGTTTTTAGGCTTAAAGGCAATTTTGGTCCTCTAATTACACCCACTTCTCATTTTAATCCTTTAATTTTCTAGTGTTCAAAAATGGTCCTCTAACTTTTTTAATTGCTCAATTTTGATCCTCATTTACCCAGAATTTTGCTAAAGTTGCCGAAAAATACCACCTGGATCTGATGTGGCATTATAAATTGAGAAAATTAATGATACATGATATGGCAATTACATGAATTTAATTAAAATAAAATAAAATATGATGTGGCATTAGTTGATACATCATATTAGATAATTTTTTTTATATATACACAATTATATATAGGGCAGTGACGGCCAACCGCCGCTTCAAAGGCGACGGCGGCCGTCGCCGCCCAACCTCCAGGCGAGGGCGAGGTCGCCTAGATCTGAGCGACCGCGAGCACAGTCGCCCAGAAAAAATGGGCGTCGCCATCTGGGCAACAAAGTGAGGGCGATGTCGTCCAGATTGCCCTCGCCGAACATAAAAGGAGGCAACGCAAAAAAAATGGGCGTCGCGCTCTCGGTGACAATCATCATCGTCCACACCTATATATATTTATACTTGTAAGTAATATATAGAGGTATAGAAATGTCAACTTTGCCCGTATTGTATTTTTTGATTTTTTAAAAAAAAATCAATATTTTATAAAAATATTGAACGGGATGGATGAAAAAAATTTAAAAAATTATAAAAAAAATTATCCCTTAGTCCATAAAAAATATTTTTTTAAAAAAATAAATAAAATTAATTTTTAATTCACAAAGGTATTTTTGTCAGTTCACCATAAAAATACATGCATCGGGCTAATTATTAGACGATCGTTAAAATCAATGGGGTATTTATAATTTTTTAAACAACAAGGGAGTATTCGTAATTATACCAAACCTGAGAGAAGGTCGTTGTAATTTACCCTTAATTATATCATATGTGAATCACACTAATATAATTTTTGGTAAAATTAATCATTCATGAGTTGTATTAAGATAAGTTTTGGATGCATTCGCTTCAACTTTTGACTATACTTTCAAACAAAATAAAAATAAGTAAATTTTAATTATAATTAATTAATATTTATTTGATTTTAGGTATGTACAAAATAATAGTCATAATTTTTAGTTATTGACTAATATTTCTGCTCCGCGTGCAAGAACAACTATTAATACATGTTACGTTAATATTCTCTATATTTTTTACTTTTGACTATAATAATTATTCATGCCAAAAAATTATATTTTTTCTAATATGATATATAGTCATAGTAATCACTAAATATGTGCTTACACTATTAATATATATATATATATATATATATATATATACAGATTAACCACAAACAATTAAATGACAATATTAAAGTTGTCATCAATTATATGTATTATGTGATAAAAAAATTCATTTTTATCAATACAATAATTTTCAAAATTCTAATAGTGACAATATTTAAGTAAATGTTGTCACCAGGTATATTGTGACATCAAATTATAGTTGCAAGTGTATTTGGATGTGTTAGAATGAACTTAGGAATGCAATAAAGTATGAATAGAATGGTTTCAATATATTTTTTCTATTTTTGGAATAATGAAGGAATAAGAAAAGGAATAGAATCAAAACATTCAAATAACTTGTTTGTATGGAAAAAATTACACTTTCAGTCCCATAGAATAAAGGATTCAACACTTTTAGTTCTCTACTTTTCTGAATTTTCAAAATTATTTCAAAATTGAGAAATCTCTACATATTTAGTCATGTACTTTACAGGATTTTTGGGACTAAATGTGTAGAGATTTCCAATTTTGGGACCCTTTAAAAAATTTAGTAAAGTATGGGACTAAATGTGTCGAGTTAATTTGGTACCATTTTTAAAGCCCTCTAAAACAAAAAATTAAAAGTATTAAACTCTTATCCTATGAGACTAAAAGTGTAATTTCGTAGTATATATGTTTGGTGAATAATAATGAAATTTTAAGAAGGGAAAAGAAAAACATCCAAATTAAGACAAATTTTGTTACATAAGAAATATTAAATTAATTATAAATTTACAATATATATATATATATATATATATATATATATATATATATACTTCAATGTTTTCATATTAGATATCTAATAACTACTTATTATTCAAAAAAAAAAAAACGTAGGCATTAAAAATACAACAATATTACATATATCGTTACATAGTTTTTTATACTCATAATAAAAATTTGGTAAAATCATATAAGTATGTATTTGTCTTTATATTATATTTAATATACACTTATAACACATAAATATTTTATTATTAATATTTATTATATTTAATATATCTAAATTAATAATATTTTTTTATTATAAACTCTTGTAAATATAAATTTTATTAAATGTTATTTAGTAATATAAAAGAAGTGATGTACTCTCAATCTAATGGGAATAGGTAACATGATGGTGGAGATTAGGAATGGTTGATCCCGATAAAATTAAAGTTTTAGTCCCATAGGATAGGAGATTTAATATATTTTTTAGTTATATATCTGCTTTATGAGATTTTTAAAATGATTCCAAAATTTAAGACATTTAGTTCTCAATTGTCCCAAATTAAGAAAACTTGATATGTTTAGTCCTCTACTTTGCTAGACTTATCTACACGTGTCAAGTTTTTTCCCCAAATTTTAGAATCATTTTAAAAATCCCATATAGCATAGGACTAAAAATGTCGAGTTTGATCAATTTTTGGATCATTTTGAAAAACTCGTCAAATAAATAATTAAAAAATTCAACTCCCTATATCTTATGGGACTAAAAGTGTAATTTCACCAGTGAATCCCACACTTGTAAATGTGAATGGCCATTCTTAGTCATATGTGAATGTGAATCGCAATTCTTAACAATAATTTGAATGTGAATGGACATTCTTAACACTTACATATACCTTATTATTAATTGAGAGCATCACTTTGAAGTTTTATTTTTTTTATTTGTTAATTTATATAATTTTTAATATTTAATTTAATTAATTTATTTATTTATTAACTTTCCAACTTCCCCTCTTTTTATCTTTCACTAACTCTTTATACGTAACTTTTTCTTTTTTAGTTTGAATGTCTTTAATTTCTTCAATTAAATTATATTTTTAAAAATATAAATTAATTTTTTAAATTGTTATTTGATCATGCACACTCATTTGAGTGTGCCACACACACACACTAATTTATACTAAGTATATTTAGGAATAAGTTTGGAAGCGCTCATTCTTATGTACCAATCATGGCATAAATATTTCACTGATAGTCATATAATAAAATTGATTTTTCTTATATTATAAATGACCACAACTTACAAATCATGGTAAATCAATATTGTTAAGCATGATCAAATAAAATCAATATAAATATTTAAATTTTTATCATAGTTAATGAATACTACAAAAATGCTGTGTTATAACAATGAATGTTTGTCACGAAAAGTTGCAAAGGAAAAATTTTCATTGATATAAGTAGTAATGCTATATAGTTCTATAGATATTTTTTGCCTGTGGCAAACTTTTTCACTGATAATTGTCCGTTGCAAATCACATTATCAAAACTTTGACTTTCATGATTTTTTCAATGGTGTTTACATCGGATTTTACAATATATTTACAATGATCTTTGATAATATTTTCGTGGCAAAGCTTGCAGCAATATTCATTGCAAAATATTTGTAACGACCGTCATTACAAAATTGCAAACCATTGTTTGCAACGACATACGTCGCAAATTGTGCAATGGTGTTTGCAACAAAAATCCATTGCAAAATTTGCAACGACATTTGCAATCCAAATTCATGACAAAATTGCAATACATTGTTTGCATAGACAATCTATGCAAATTTTGCAATATATTGCAATGAAATATTTTGCTAAATCCATTGCAAATTTTTATTATTATTTTGTTTTACAATAATTTTTGTTTTAATATTTTATATTTAATTTTTTAAAATTAAAATTATTTTTAATTTACAACTAATAAATTATATAATTCAAAAATAACAAAATATTTAATTAAAAATAGAACATAGAAAGATAACTCAATGCATGCCCACTAAATAAAAATGTAAAGTTTCAAATATCTAAGTTTAATAAGGGGTGTCATCATCATTTTCATATCATCTTAAGGTGGTTGATCATCAGATCGGGAAGACAGATCATTATTACTGAAATTCTTTTATGATTCACTCATATATTCCAACATTGTATCAAATTTATTCGTCAATTGCATCCTTAGCAATTGTACCAAACACCATTTTCTGATCCCAAATCAATTGCTCATAATTATTCTAATGTATCGTCTGATCTGACAAGCTATTTTTCTACATTGGATGCTCATGAGATGTCCAATTGTAATAATTTAATCAAAATCTTTTTGAATGAGATTGTATGTCACCTTCTCTATGGGTCTATACTTAATTACTGTTCTTACATTTATTACAGGGACAACGAATTTTCTTTTTTATTCATAAAAGCATATTATGTTTTTACCCAGTTTATAAACTCAATTACCCCATCTTGAAATTCTTTTCGAACTCCAAGGTTACTGAGTAGATTTTTCTCATACATTCACTTCTCAAATTCCTCAACATTTTTATCCAAAAACCAACAAATATATATATATATATATATATATATATATATATATATATATATATATTCAATAACCTACATAGAGAATAAACTAAAAATTTTAAAAAAAATGACTATATATAGATACACTACCCAAAAGCTTTGTACTTACTTTAACATAAGCTAGCTAAACTTCCAGACATATGGCTTGTTTTATTGGCTTGATCACTAACAGTTTAATGGCACATAGAAGAGTAAATTTTCAGTATTGAAAAAGAAATGAGGAAGGTAGTTCAATTCAGTTAATCAAACAAATTTTCAATTAATAAAAAATTTGGCATATTGAAAACCGAATTAGATTAATCGATTTGATTTAGTTAACCAAATATATTTTCGATTCGATTCAGTTAATCACCGAATTATCGAATTCATTAGAAAAATGTCATATTATGATTTTTATCCTAAAATTATTTAATTAATTTAACAATTATTTTATTTTTATAATTTAAATTTAAAATAAAGAGAAATTAAATTATATATTATAATATAATATATATTTATAAATTATAAAGATAATATATATATATATAGTAATATTTTTATAAAATTATAATATATATACTATATGTATTTTAATTTTGGTTATTCGGCCGTTACAGTTAATCGATCTAACTAAATCATACCGATCGATTATACTAATTTTTTTAAAAAAATAATTAAAAATCGAATTGAATTTTCGATACGAACCAAAAATTTGGTTTCGTCGATTTTCCACCGAATAATCAAATTTTAAACACTCCTAAAAAATGACTAGTTAGAATAAGTGAAAAACGAATGAAAAAATCAAAATAAATAAGGGGTGTAAGTATTCTTTTTATTCATCTTTTTGCAGCAGATTTTACCGTGAATTTTGTCATGAATTTCAGACCCGTGCAAAAAATGTAGCAAATATAACGTTGCATATTAAATGCCTCCAACCATTGTGTATGGATTGCAGCGAGTTTTTGGGTCTTTGTAAAAATGGTTGCAAATTTATGGGCTACTTTTCCACGGAATTGATTCCGAAGCAATATCCACTGTAAAACTCATATGCTATAAAAAAAAAATATGGGATTTACAGCGGGTTTAGGAACATTTAATTTTTGTTTTCTTGAACGAGAAAGTGCTAGCTGAACACTGTTGAATTGGATTTTGGAACAACCATGGGACGAGAGACCTTCCGTCGTAATAGGAGTGTTCTTAATTATTTGGAATGGAGGGGCCGTGACTGTTACTAATTGGTAATGACTTTTGTACTACTTATTCATATACTATTTTTTAACTATCTAAAAATGTAATTTGTTTTTTGAAACATTTTTTGTTTATTTAGAATGGTTTTCTATTTTTATTTTATGTACGCATTTTGGAACGGTCATATTGTAACTATCTATGTCTGAATTATATATTTTGGATCGGGCTTTTGAATATTCTTTAAAATTATTTTGTCCTTTATTTTGGAATACATGTTAGAACTGTTGGATCGGTGTTGTAAAATGTATTTTGGAACGATTGTTGCACCATCATTTTCCACTAGATTTAATACATTTGTCATTGTCACAATCCCATCACTGCGTCATCTGCAATATTTATTTATTATTGTTTGCTACGGAACTTTGCAGTGTGGAATCAAATTAATGAGTGAAGACAATTTTGAGTAAGATGCTCTTTCATTGGTCTCACTGTCTACACTTACTTTGCTGTTCAATTTGACCAATGATTCTTCATATCTTTATTAAAGCCGCACTAGTCTTTGTCTTTCTTTAATTAATTTGAAACAGGATGTGTGGGCTCACTGTGGCCCTTGCTTGACACGCTTGGTCTGTGCACATATTTCCACGACACTATTGATCATGTCCAGTTCAATAATATAGATCCATGATTAGGGGCTTTATATATATATATATATATATATATATTATAAAATAAAAATAAAAATTACAGCAATACCTTAAAATTGGGGTATAATTACAAAATTATAATGAGTTGTTACTTCCACTAATTCCTTATAATTTTTTAATTTAAATATTTTTAATTTCTTCAATTAAAATATATTTTAAAAAACAAATAAATTAATTTTTAAAATTTTATTTACACACACTAATATATGTATATATACTTAAAGTCTTTCACTTTGCTGTATTTGTGTAACTTTTTTAAATTTATAATTATAAATAATTAAGCCCAAAAGTTCATGTACTCATTTTACTATTATTATTTTTTAAAATTAATTGTTAAAAGTGGATTAATGGCATTGCAGGGAGACGGAGTTGAAAATTATTGCAAACAAAATATTATTAATTCTAATTTAGCAAAAGAGAGATTAAATTTACTTGGCTAGCACATAGATACTGATTGTATGATGAGATCAGGCTTAGCATTGTGACAAACTTTTCATACCGACGCTTTTCGTATCTCGATGATCTTGGAGATGAAGTTTTATAAATAAATTCAAAAATCATATTAAATGTACGAGTATTTGTTACATTTAATTTGAATATTTTATTTAATATGAATTTATTATAATATTAATTTATTGATCAAATCAATACATTTTGTTCATTTATTGACGTTATGTGATACTTACGTGCATTAACTTTCTTTTGGTAACATAGTAAAGGCACATGACAGCACATTAGTACGAATTAATAAGGACAAGTTGTTCAAGATAATTATGTCATATTAATTAGAATATATTAGATGGATTTTTTTAAAATTTATTATAATTATATATACGTCATCGTTATTTAAAAAATTATAATTGCCTTCTGAAATTACAAATATATAATCTAATAAATATTTTTTTTGTGACAAATCATTGCAAGAGGTATTTGTAATTTTTCAAACAACGAAAATATATTTGTATAATTAAGACAAATTAATCTCTAAAAGTTTTCGTAATTTACCTATTAATTATCGTATTACGAAACAATGAAGAAAGATTTGAGGATCTTTTTCGATGCTTGAAAAATTAAATGAAGACCTATTTGGTTTACATTGACTTGCGAATACATCAGAACTTCATTTGTCTATTATATTATAATAACACCCATTTATACACCCAATGTGCATATTTAATTATTATAAAATTATAAGCATTAACTAATCGTTCTTATAAAATTATTATTTTTAATTATTATTTTATTTAAGATAAATTACAACTAACTTCCCTAAAGTTTACCATAATTATAAATACATCCTTTTTGTTTAAAAAATTATAAATACTCCCTAAGATTAGTGGACGTCTAAAAAATACCCCCTACAATTATTGGATTTTCTCAAGGGGCATCATTGTTAAACTGTCGATAATTTCAGGAGGGTTACTCATAATTTTTTAAATAATAAGAGGGTAAATATAATTATGATAAATTTTAGAGGTGCAATCATATACTATTAATCAATATCAAATAACTATATCTAATCAACACCTATTATTAAAATAAAACTACACCTACTATTAAAGTAAAAATCTAATTCATTGATGGGGTTCGAACCCATAATTTTAGAGCCACGAGACCTCAATTTCGCTAATTAAACTAAACCAATTTGAGTGAAATAATCTAATCAGGGCTTTTGCAGAGAGAACATGTTAGCATAGCGTCATTGTCTTTTTAAATTATAACGGACTCTCTTAAACTTTATTATGATTATAAAATCTTTCTCAGTCTTTTACTCACCTTTCACAATCATTTAATAATAAAAATAAAATAAATAAAATAAAATAAAATAATAATAATAATAATAATAAATCTTGAATATTGGAAAGAAAATAATAAAGTTATTAGGAACAACTTAAGGCTTAAAGACTCATTTCCTTCCGATTTTTTATAATTGAATCAACCAAGTTTAAGAAGATAGAATTTCATCAACAAATTAGTTGAGTTGACGTCATTTTCCATGGAAACAGAGAGTCCTCAGTTCAAATGCAGGTGTGCTTAACTCCAAAGTTTAAGAAGTAGAATAAAGCAAGACTCGCCATAAATAATCATTGATCACGACCATGTATCGATTGTTGGTCGTGGTATCTGGTAAGGTAGTTAAAACATTTTTCATGACTTTTATATTTGTACCATGGCAAATAATTTTTTTTGGTGGAAAATCTATGTTTTTTGATCGATTTTATTAAATCATGTTCAATAAAAATTATATAGAACACGACCCGGGCTGTCCCGAATAGAACCGGCAATAAAACAGAAGTCAGATATTATAGCTATCTGCATACGTGTTTAATAAATGCAACCCTTCTTATACACTTCAAATCGTATTCTACTAAAAAATCAGTAAAGCACAAATATCTCTCTTCTCTGCGAATCGTTTTTTAAACAACGGAATCCCTAACCTAACATAACCATAATTTTTAATCCATAATTATTAAAATTGCAGTAGATAGTTTTTCTTTTTTTCCTTAGTGTGAAAAAAAACTGTAGTTTCAAAGCTCAAGCAAAAAAATACAACACTGTCGGTAAGTGTGCAGTCGATAGTTTTTCTTTTTTTCCTTATTGTGAGAAAAAAAAAAAAAAAACTGTAGTTTCAAAGCTGAAGCCAAAAAATACAACACTGTCTGTAAGTGTAGTTTCAAAGCTGAAGCTAAAAATACAAGACGGTCGGTGAACTCTTCAAGCATGTGCACAGTTCCATGCTTGAAGTAATTTCTAGCTGCTTTTATAGTAGGGGAGAATAGTGTAAACAGTTTGGAGGACTGTGATAATGAGGCCAAAACTAATGATTTGCCAATACTTCTTCCATATCGGGGGCGAATAATCGCTAATCTTGAGCTTCACAACCCGAAGATTCTGATTATAGTTGTCCCTGGAAGCCAGCCCTCTCAAAATTCCAGGCAGTTTATGCTTCTGTTTAAGGTTTCCCTGAATGACCCCTTTATCCGCAATGAGCTTGGCATCATCAGGCGTGGGGATTAACTCGCTCATGAACCGAATGTATGAGCAGACCTCCCTTTTGCTCACACCCAATTTCTGGCTGATTTCGTAGTTTCTCAGAGACTGAAACATCAGCTCCGTGTCGTCTTCCATCAAGATTGGAGGCAAGTGAAGAATGGGATATCCATGGCAGAGGAACACAGTATTCGAGAAACAAATCCCTCTGCTGCCAATCCCTTCGGAAGGCCAAAAATGCATCCCTGATTGTTTCAAATCGGTGGCAGAAGATGATGTTGTCTCGTCAATGGCACCCGAAGAATTGGCTGTCTCATATTGAGCTTCCAAGTCCTCATGCTCTTCTTCTTCTTCTTTTTGTTCTGGGCCAAGAATCAGCAATTGGAGGCCATGAAGCAAATCGGTAGGCTGTTGCTGCTGCAGCCATAGCCATTGGATTGTTGAGGCAAAAACCATTCCCCAAAGCCCTTTAGCCGCTCTCCAAGGTCTCGACTTCTGAGCTTCTAGTTCAGGCAACAGAAGCAACTCGTATAATGCCCTCCTGAAAAGCTCCGATGGCTGCTTCCATTTCCCTGCCTTTATCACTTTCTGGAAGTAGCTTTGCTTTATTAGCTCCTTAAGCACCACTATGGGAATTTGGTTTCCAACAAAAAACATGGCCTCAATCCAATTCTTCACCTCCCTAAATCTCGGAGGGTTGCTCCTCTTGCTAAATATGTCGTGATCTGCAGGATATCCGAGTTGCTGAGATCCACCGAGTAAATATAAGGCCAGTTGGAGGAAGAAACATCCATCCTCTATCATCATCTCCCGGAACTGAGGCCCCGTCAGGGATTTAGTTACCCCATCATCAGCATAGCAAGATTTTGCTTCCTCTTCGATTAATCTAACTGCAGATGTGTAGATCCCAATGGTTACTGCGGGCCTCTCGTCCGAGTTCTTCTGCACATGCTCCCAAGCCTCCAATTTATATTTGTAATATTTGTCGTCATTTCTAGCGTAAATTGGACCGAATCTAAAGTGATCTTCTTTGAGTTCGTAGATCTCGTTGTCATCGCCATCATCGTCCATCTCTTGCAGCCTGCATATCCGCCGACGATGCTTTTTCATTTCGTCCAGTGGCTGGGTTGACTCACCCTGGATCCCGAACGTTGTTCTCATTTCACGCACATACTCGTCCCACACAGGAGCTGAGTGTTGCCTCTTCATGTACTTCTTATGCCAACGGAGAGCATCACCTTCCATGTGAATTGAGGCTACTCTCACTTTCAGCTCGTCGGATGTGTTCTTGTAAACCTGGAAAAATTGGTCGCACTTGTAAATCCAGCCACTGAAGTCTTCGCCAGAAAACCTGGGGAACTCGATCCGGGGCAACATGGCCGTATCGGCGGATGAGTTGCTGAGTTGCTCAATCTTGAGGCCGAGCTCGTAAACCCGATTGCTCAGGTCCTGAATGCATTTCCTCTGGTTAATTTCCGTCGGCTCTTCGTGCCTACCTGAAGCTTCCTCCATATCTATAGATTTCAAGATCTCAGCAGTGAGCAAACCCTCTTCAAGGAAAATTACATATATTCAGATGGGTGTATGCGGAAGACTACAGCTATCCTGTTGGCAACAACGACTTTGACCAAAATAATGAAATAAATAAATGGAAATAGATGCAGGAAATAAACAAATAATGATCCATAAAGTGAAATGCAGATGTGGTCCAATGTGGTTTTATGATACAAACCCTTTGATAGAGCTGGGATCCGCGACCTCTAAATTCAGATTTTTAAGTGTTCAATTTTGCAACTTGAACCGTTCACTTCAAATGGCCTTAACAGGATATTCCACTTAATATATATATACAATCTTAAATATCAACTGGGCTATGGCCGTTTTCAATCTTTTAATATAAAATAGTATTGTACTTTATATACACAGTGCTTAAATATGTAAACATTATAAACAGTAGGCCAAATTGCATTTGGTGCTGCAATTAAGGAATACATTTTTTATTGGATGGTATCAATATTAAAGTTAGAAGTCAATTACAAATAATAAATTAAATGATTACCTCATCAAATTAAAATAATTATTTTACCAATTATTTGAAAATAGAATTACATACTAATGATTCAATGATGGGAATATAAAAATTATTATGAGTTCAAATTGTTTTTATAACTAATAAGTTATATATTCTCCTTAAAAATTATATTTTTATACGTTTATTGACCGTGACACTTCTTAATATATATACATACATACATATATATATATATATATATTAGATCATGGTTAGATGCTATATTTTAATCTATTTCTAAATGTCTTAAATTCATTTTCTTGTGTAATTCATGGAATTCTAATATTTTTATAGTGTAGGAGACATTAGGTAGAGTTTGAATATTTGCTTTCATAACTGATCTTTACCATGTTATGAGAACTTAATATAAAAATCTAATATAAAAATTATATGAACACATGAATCCAAACAAAATTAATAAACAAAACTCGAGTAGGTAGAACGACAATATAATTTGATTAAGAAGATTAGTATAGTGGTAAGGAACAACTTGTTCCAAAAGATATTTTGATTCAAGTTGCAATAAAATTATTTTAAATTTGTCAGATCAAAGTCTTCATTTTTTAAATTGTAATAACTCAATCTTATTTTAAAATACAAATGGGCGGCTTTTGAAACTCATAAAAGCATCTACACCCTTCTCACAAGATTTAAATACTTTGATCAAAAAATTAAATACACAAAAAAATTAAAAATATAAAATAAGAAAAAGTAGATAAGAATACTTATGTTACATATATACATTAAGAAAAGTAGTAATTGATTATATAAGTAAATACATATCCATAAATAATAATGATGAGTTAATTAATCAACTTATTCACATAATTAATTAGCTTCAATTTTGCAGGCCAACCATTCAATCATTATTGATTAATTAACTTTAATTAAAAATAATTGGTATATTAAAAAGAATTGCAACAACCATACATTTAGAAAAATAGTAATTGGTTATATGAATAGATACACATGCACAAATAATAATGATAAGTTTGATAATAACCTTATTTACACAATTGATATTTAACGTAACAATCAAACATGGCAATTTGGAGAAATAAAAAAACTATCAAGTATCAACCTGGTCCACGTAGGGGAGAGATGAAATGATTGGATGATTTTTATTTTAAATAATATAATATGATATGATATGATATTTGGAGAGTAGTTGGACACACAAGGAAAATTCTTGGATGATTTTAGATGGGAAAAAATACAATTTATTTTATGTGATATGATAAATGAACAAATTTATATGAAAAATAAAATAATAATTATTTTTTGTATTTTAGAAAATAAAACCAATTACTTTTTTATCTAAACTATTAATAGAGAATAATTTGCTTAATTTTTTAAAATATATAATTAATTTGTTATTTTTTTTTAATATGAATATTTGCTTATTTCATACACGACAAGCGGTTAAATTGCATTTAACTCAGTTTAGATGTTGAGTAATTTTTTTGTCGTTGAACCAAAAGGTAAGGAAAGAAGAATTTGAGTGTTAGATCTAGTTAGTTGCTTTCTCCCATCATCGTAGACGTGCTCTCGGCCGGTTGCTATGGCCGACGCCGCGATTTCCTTCGTTCTCGAAAACCTTGCTCAACTGCTGATACGGGAGTTGAGAGAGTTTTTCATATCAAAGAAAGAGGTGACTGCGAAGATCAACCAAATACAAGCGTCCGTGCTGCTGCTACAACCTCAAGAGAGCAATCCTCCGAGACGAGCTTCGGACTTTAGGCTCAGCCTTCAAAGGGAAACTAAAGACATTATTTACAGGTTTGAAAATGTGAAGGAGAATTTCGCCATTGTGGTGGGCTCCCGACGGCCATTTTCCAGTAGATATTTCAAAGAGCTTCGTGAGATTTACACGGAGCTCTTAGAAATCGAGAACAAGATATTCCTCCTTGAGGAAAATACCGCACTGGTACGAGAAATCTCATTCGAAGCGGACTTTTCAAGGGAAACATATGGTTTCGAATATGAACCGCCGGATTTGTTGGAAGGCAGGAAGATATGGAGCTACTGCTGTCATATATAAAGAACCCGTCGTGCAGGGTTATTGGGATATGCGGCATGGGTGGTTCGGGAAAGACCAGGCTTGCTCGGAGGTTGTGCAATGATGCCCAAGTGAAAGATCAGTTCGACGTTGTTGCTTGGGTTCATGTGTCCCTAGATTTCCAGCCTAGGAGGTCGTTCGAAAATCTTTATGTACAACTTGATCGAAACCATAAAGGTCCCGTATCAGACATGAATGAATCAGACTTGGCCAGACGGATTTATAGAATCCAGCAAAAGAGGAAGTGCCTAATTGTTCTGGATGACTTGTGGTCATCAGATGCTTGGGGAACCCTGTGTGTTGCCTTTCCATCTGGGAAAACGGATAGCAAAATATTGATAACATCTCGGGTCATCCAAGTTGTGGAAGCTGCGGAAATTGTGGCTGGGAAGAGATACATCCACAAATTAAGGCCTTTAACCCAGGCTGAAGGCTGCCAGTTATTTATGAATGGGCTCGTTCCAGGTTTAAAACTCCCCTTGTGAAAATTATTCTTTCAAGTAGATCAAAACGGAAAACAGGATTCACATATAATAACTTAGGAAGAAGGGCCTCTTTAGATCTTTTTCCATAGAGGTGTAATTTACTCATTTACAATAGTATAAGGGGTTGCTTGCATTTTTCAGATTTTTATGTCATTAATGAAAATATATTTGGATTTATAGATTTGAAAACTACACTTTAGAATTATAAAAAAAGTTAAACTTTTCTTAAAAGATCTTATAAGATCCAATTTTCAAGGGTTTATAAGCTTTCAAATATTTATAAGGTGTTGCGAGGAAACTATGAAACTAGCTATGAGCTCTATCATTCATTCTAATTAATTTCTATGCCAATTAACCTGGGACAGAGCACTATTAGGCCAGACCTGGTTTGATTCCAATTTGATACCAAACTTGCTATGTGATTGTTTTCGTTCAGCCTGCTTTGAGTAAAAGTTCTCCATACTATTAGTACAGGAATATGGGTAGTCGGCCCCCCCCCCCCCCCCCCCCCCCCCCCCCGGGTTTATATGTGTCTTCATGGAAATCTTGTGTGATTCAGCTAGTTTATTCTTTCTAACGTTTAACCTCATTTTTGCAGACTTCCTAGACAACGAAATAGTTGAGGAGATGGGAAAGGAAATGGTAAAATGTTGTGAAGGTCTGCCATCAGCTATTCTTGACTTCATAGACTTCATGCAAATTAGAAACCACACATTGTCATGGATGGAAGTGCGAAGAAACCTCGAGTCCTATGTTAGAGAGAGCCAGGAATATGGAACTACCTTAAAAAGTCTAACTTTGAGTTATGATAACTTGCCACATGATCTGAAACAGTGTTTTCTTTATTTGGGGCACTCGCAAGAGCACTCTCGGATAGAAGTGGAAAAATTGTACCTTTTGTGGTTGGCTGAAGGGCTTATATCAGTAGAAGACTGCGGAAGAGAAGAAATGCTACTAAATGTGGCTGAACGATATTTGGAAGACCTGGCACGAAGAAGCATGATTGAGGTGCAGGAAGAGGAAGTGACCACAGTCACAAGGTTCATGTCTTGCCAGCTTAGTCAACAAATGAGAAGACTATGTCTAATGAAGAGCGAAGAGCAAAACTTCTTCAGAGTTGTGGATTTTGGATGCGATACTCACCAGGTGACCGGCTCGCTTTTCTCAGACCGACTTTCTATACATTTTTGATAAATACATAGATGTATCTGGATTATTAGATCATGCTGACGACAAGAAAATAAGGTGCCTTCTAATCAGTGCAAAGCAGAGCCAGCGTGAAGTCGTCTGGCCTCAACAGTTGTCCAGTTTAGTGAAATTCAAATATCTGAGAATCTTAGAGTTTATGGGAATCTCCTTTGAAGTGAGGAGTTTAATACTAGAAGGTATTGGAAAACTAGTTCATTTGAGGTACTTGAGCTTTAGGGATTGTACTTTGCCGGAGCTACCATCATCAATTGGAAACTTGAAATTATTGTACGTCCTTGACCTGCGAGTTGTCAACACAATGGTCATACCAGATGTCCTGTGGAAGCTGAAAAAGTTAAAGCATCTATATTTTCCACTGTCATTCAAAACGCATGGCGCTCGTAAATTGAGACTTGACGGCTTGACAGATCTTGAGACAGTCACCAATCTGAACATGAAAATGTGTAATGTTGAAGATCTCTTCGAATTATATAACCTTCATTACATAGCTCTGAGTATACCTGGGAGTCTTGAGGAGATTGAACTCATTGTCAAACTCATGAACATGAATTCAGAAGCTCGCTCTCTGCGAGCTTCGCTGGAAGTGAGCAATTTCGATTGCTATACAGAAGAAAGACTTGCTGCTTTGAAACAACTTTTGGAATGTCAGTCTCTCATAGTCTTGTGCTTTGGGGGGCATATAAGTCGATTACCACTTCACGATGAGATCTCTTCAAATCTTGCTAAAATTGTTCTTGATGGTTCAGAACTCATGGAAGATCCAATGCCAACACTGGAGAAACTTCCTAAACTACGTGTACTGGTACTGGGCGTTGATGCTTTTGCAGGGAAATCACTGAGCTGTTCGGCGCTGGGTTTCATTGAACTCAGAAGACTAGAGCTCTTGAATTCGCAGTATTTAGAGAAGTGGACCGTGGAAGAGGGAGCTATGCTCCGGCTTTCCATTCTAACCATTGTTAATTGCAAGAAACTAAAGGAGCTGCCGAAGGGATTACTCTCTGTTAGTACTCTCCAGCAGATAAGAGTCAAAGGAATGTGTAAAGAATTTCAAGAGAGCACTTCCGAATTCCAGCATGAGCTGACAATCATAATTGAAGATTAACGAATTCAGGGACATTCTTGTCGAACCTGATTTGGTCAAACCTGAAGTGTACAGTTTAGGGAAATTAACCAATTTACACTTACTCTGTAATTGGATTAGTTCGATCAAATCGGATTTGGGTAAGAATTTTCCAACAAATTCAACACATGATATCAAGTTGGAAAGCGCATGTATAAGTTCATATATTGGTTGTCTTACAAGACTTATTTATAGCTTCTATTGAGGCAATGTTTTTGAATTTGTTCCAAGCTCATCAACAAGCCTTCTTGTTGTTGTAATTAATGATTTGCTTAAGAAGTCTTTGACAATATAGAATTCTATTTAAGATACTCATGATTTTGACAAAAAACACATTTATGTCTTATCATATTGCAAGATTACGGTTTTGATTCCGAATCTTAAAATAGCCAAAGGAAAACTCAAAATTTTTATCATATGTCTTAAGAAGCTCGGTATTAAAATTGTAATATTTTTCACATATCTTTGAAGGAACAATTTCATTTTTGGTACCATAATGGTATATATTTCTATTTTACTTTTGATACTTCAGGTTCCCAAGTCATTACACTTGATATTCAACAATTGCATTTTTCATCACTGTTGCCACCCTCCATTAGTTTGATCATCAAAACTAACGGCCAATCCCACTTTGAAGGAAAATAAAGCTCGATTTTATTAATAAAAGACTATATTTGGCGATCATAAACATCAATACACAAGACAGGCTTGAAATAGTTGAATTGAGAAAAATTTAGCAAATAACGGTAAGGAGTGAGGATGGATCAGTTTTCATCTTTCTCCAATTCGAGTACGGGATGGTTTCTGTAATGGTATTGATGTTTTTTATAAGGTGTATGTATAATTATCCAAAAGATAGGGGTGGATTATGTAAACGGATCATAAATTAGGGGAGTAAATGAAATTATCCATAATTTTATTATGAGACCTCAAATTTATTTCTGAAACAAAATTTTCTTTACTTTTAATTTTTCTTTTGAATTTTAATAGCTCGAATTATAATTATAAGTTTTTTTTAAGATATTAAAGAAATTTAAAATTTGTACAAAGATAATCAATTAAAATAAAATGGTCTCCTTTTAATTTTTTATTGATTTTGTTGAAACATAATTAAAGATTAAAAATAATTTTTGACCAAAATAAAATTAGGAAATAATACCATATAAAATTAGCACGTAAAGAAACAATGATACTACACTTATTTCTATTTAAAAAAAAAAAACTTTTATTTTCTATTTCAATATTTTTGGTAAAGCTGGCTCCCATTTGGGAAGGTCCTTACAATGTGACCCGAATTATCAAATTTGGAGCACACGAGTTGAAAGATATTGATGGTAGAAAGCTCTCTTGACCTTGAAATGCTTATAACCTTAAGAAGTTTTGCTCATAAAACCTTACTCCTACATATGATTTTATGGCTTTATTGGCCAAGCACTTTTTTGCCATAATAAGAATGTTTCTCGTTTCTAGGTCAATAAAAGTGTAATAAGCTGCTCTGCTGGCTTATACATACTTACTAGCTTCGAGCCTAAATAAGCCACCCTATTGGCTCACTCATTTCTTATTGGCTTCGAGCCCTAATAAGTCGTTCTGCTAGCACATTATCACTGATTTTGAGTCCTAATAAGCCACTCTGTTAGCATACTCATTTTTTATTGGCTTAGAACCTTAGCAAGCCTCCTTTAGCTGGCACATCCTTGCTCCATTTGCCGACTATAAACCCTACAAGAAGTGGCATTAGCAGGCACACTAGCTTGGTTTACCATTCAAATGATTTATATATATGACTTACCCTCATACTTACGTTAGCATCTTTTGTACTTACTTTCTATTTCAGCAAATTATACTCCACCTATCTCGGTTAAGGAGGTGCACATTCCACTCACAAAAACTAAGTCTTGGAGCACGCATCATGTACCTTGCTAGTAGCAGGAGGACGATGATCCACCTATTCGTGCACCAGACCACTACTTCTTTAGGCTAAGTTATTTTGCTCTTACATGGGCTAAACTTAATAAAGAGTTGTATTGCTCATATAGCTCTTTTAATTATCATGTTTGCTAGCATATCTTATGTCAACATTTACTTTCTTTCTATGCAAAACATACGTTGTAGGCAAAAACATGTTTTGAAAACAAACCAGGTGTATACACTCCCATCATAACTCGGAAGTATCTTTCATCCTCTTATCACTATTTGCCTACAGGAAAAATCTATCTTGGGCAAACCAAGCATATTATAGCACTTCCTCGACGAATAACTGTAGGAAAATAAGATTACGACAATAGGCATACTAATCCAGGAGCACAACAACTGAATCAAGCACAGAAGTGTAGTTCATGAAAGAAAATCATTCATAGAAAAGAAGATGAAAGAGTAGAATCCAGGACACCATGATATCGTTAGCAAAATGAAAATATCAAACCCACACTCGAGCACTTTCAAACCTCATGGAGGAGGTATCTAATATCCAAAATTAATTTGTTTTTACAGAGAAAGGGAATATGTTCATTTACCAATAGGAGAATGCATGTTTTCTTCACCATCGTAGTGGGGGACTTGCTTTGCAGAGGAGCCACATTCTCTACCACTTGATCTTCAAGGTCTAGTGACATGGGATCATCCCCAGCAGTAGGAATTTCATGCACCTCCGCAGGGCCTTCATCATTAGGATTTGGATTAGTAGCCAAGCCTACCCTGGCATCCAAGAAGAAGACAGTTGTCCCATTTGGAGGATAGCCAACAGTCGGGATATGCTGGGTGTAGGATTGAAACCCATGGAAATAATATTTCAAAGCCCGGTCAGCCAACAAGCTTTGGAATTCGGGATATTTCTTATATTCAGCCAGATAACTCAATTAAAAGGTTGCCAACATATCTGTTCCTTTCTCAGTCTCACGATAAGTACGAATTGTCTCCTATGGCACCAGTTTTGCATGTAGCACAATCTGCTCTAGGTGAACATGCAAGCTAGTTACCTCCTCCCTAAGGTGACGAATGCTAGCAGTATTTTCAATATGGAGTTGGTCCCACTTTTTCATGGTCTCTCTTAGCTGTCGGTTAGTTTCCTCCAATTCCTCTACCCTCTTGAGAGAAGTCTTAAACAAGGGACCTCCTTTCTCAAACCAGCTGAACAAATTGTCTCTTAGAAAAAATGTCTACAAGACAAGCAAATTCCCACAGGTTAATTTTTTTTGTGGCTTTTAGTATTTATATGTACAATCATTTCGTGAAGACACCTACCTTGTTAAGACAAGATGTGGATAAGCCAAGGGAGTTGATTCTAGACAAATTATATGCGTAAGTCCTATTTATAGGTGGCCTAACCATTTTCAGAAACTCAACAGTTTAGTTGCCCTCACCTTTCTCTAACAATAAGGAATGGTCTTTAGGCAAGGACTAATCTGGGAGGAATTTTTTCTTCTCTACCATTTCTTCAGCAGGACGAGAGGTCCTTATTCGTGCATCAAGGCAGGTGAGCAAGAGGTGCGAAGGAGCCAGACGAACCTTAGCTCTCCTGGGGGTGTGAGAAGTGGGTCAGTAGGGCACTTGCCCTTTGGATCCTTTGCAAAGGTAGAACTGACACAAGTGGAGGGATCACTCTTCAGTAAGGATTGTCGGGCAGAAGAACCGACACATGGGTTGGTCCGCTTTATCTTGCAGCAATTTCTAGAACATCTTTCCTGCGCACAATAGGTAAAACCACATGCACGTGATTATATTTTCTCAAATTCCTTTGCAATAGAGGAACAATAAAATAAAAGGCCACAAAAGAATATACTGATAGCTAGATCCATATCCACATCCTTCAGGCTCAATTTAAACTAATGAAAGACAACAGGGTGTACTAGCTTGGGAGGATCAAAAAGAAAAATGTTGAGGCAATCTCGCAAGGCTTGGAAAACAACAGATTGAGTGCAGACAGAATATTTCAAATGTTCAAGTGGGTTAAGAAGAAACATAAAAATCCAGGCAGAGGGAAATTAGGGCGAGCATCGAAAACAGGGACTTAGATCACAAAATCACCAGGTATCCCGTACTTCTCCCTAATCTTACGGCATCACCCTTTGAGAACCTAGACCTATAAATCCTAAAGGATTTTGCCTCGAATGCCACTAGATGGTCCTCTACTCTCTCTCTCTCTCTCTCTCTCTCTCTCTCTCTCTCTCTTTCTTTCTCTTCCTTATTTTCCCATCATCCTCCTCTCTCTCACCCTATAGTGGGAGGCAGAGTCAGAGGCAACAGGATTCTCTCCATCATCCCTAAAGATACCCACCAAGTCTATCACCACATCTTCAATCGCTCTCTCATCTATACTACCAGTCAACATAGCTATCAAAATATAAGGGAAATAGGAGCAAGAAGACCTTACCAGCATAGGCAGACGGGAAACAAGGATGATTGGGCTAAAAAATCTTAAAATCTCAAGAGTCTACGAAGAAGAAAAGATCTAAAAAAAAAAAAAAATTGTGAGACCAAAAAAATTCTTTTGTAGAAGAAAAGGGAAGAAGAACTTACTTTGAGCAAAAAAGATGTATGCATTTACTCTGAGGAAATTTGCATTAGACACCTGACAGCTGAATAGTCCTAGCCTCGCTGGACTCGATGCCCCTCTCCCGCTTACTGTAAACGCACCAATAACAAAGCATGCGTCAATTTCGTGTAGGTAGGTATACCTCCCTTCCCTATCTTTTTTTGCAATGATCACCCTCTTCTAATAGATAGACATAGATTTCCTAAATTCGAGTGTTCAAAGGCACTAACATCCACCAGATAGGACTCCTCAGCAAAGCAGGTCATAGGTAGCCCAACAAAGCTTACCTTGCTAAAAAACTCAATAGAGAACAGTATTTTCTAATCTTGCATGTGTACTTTCTACTCCAACAGTCCAACAGCAAAGCTCACACTCCTAGAAGGGGGGGGGGGGGGGTGGGGAGGTGGGGAAGTGATGATGCCCCCTCAAATGTCTACTTTAGAAGCCCAAGAGCCAGGAAAGCGGGCCTCTAGCCTAACAGCCCAATAGGCATAGCCTAACTAGCCCATGAGCCAAACCATTTACCTCACAAAGCCACAATATCTCTACTAATCTGGCAAACCCAAGAAGAAAACCCATTTCAGCAAGTTTAATCATCACACCCCAAGGCGACCACATCATACAGGTGGTTGATACGTTAACATACATCATAGTAAAAAATCTCTAGATAACTCCAAGAGCCCCGACTGAAATTGACTCATTGGTCAGTAAGTAACTGCATCCCTATATACCCGGGCAGATTGAACAATGCTTGGTTAAATAGTCATATATTTGTCTAGGTAAGTCCAAAATCCACAAATCTTTTTTTGTTACAAAGCTAACTCACTCGACTATCTAGTTTACTCTACGAATGCTTATAAATTGATGCATATGCAGTCATTTTGGCAACACAAGCTATCATACTCAAACTCTCATTCTCTCTCATTTTCTCATCTATTTTCAGCATATTTTTGGCATTGCACATGATTTACTTCATTTTAGTATTATTTTCAACCATTATCTTCCCTTTTATTCGAGTTTTTCTTTTATTGCTTCAGTAAGAACGTAACTGACTTAAATGTTGGAGTGTTAACCTATGTTTTGTAGTGCTAGTCTTTCGATAATTTTAAAATTTATTTACGGATCCTTGGAAATTTTCAGAACCATTGAACCTAGGTACACATCATGTAATTTGTCAATTTCTTTTAAAAATATATATAAGAGTTGTTAGGTATATATACTCCCATATAATAAAATAATTTAATGATCATCTAATATTCAAAATACTAATATTGAAAAAAATATAACTGTTCAAGGCATGAGAGTCATTTTCATCCAACTAAAGGGGTAAGTATACGTTACACTTGTTAATTTATAAAGGTAAATATTACATCAAGAATAGTTCAAAGGGCTAAAGTGTATCTTACCCTATTATAATATATATACCTAGTATGAAAATTTGTTAATTTTAAACAGCTGTAATTATCTCATAGAAGTACTTTATATGCCTGTCACCAATATTAAAAGGCGCTTGCCTTTTATTTGAATATCTAATGTAAACAAAGCTAATGTTACGGTAGAAGGATACACATTGCCAATTGTAATACAAGAATTTAGAACATAGAAAGGACACTTTCTTGAACTATAGTCTTATTCCATCATTTATTTTAGTCCAAAATTAAAGTTTTCAACAGAAGTTCGATTCTACACGTAAAAATATCTTTAAAACGTAAAAATATTTTCAATAGATGGACCTGTACTCGAGTTTGAGAGAGATGGGAATTAATTTCTCCCAATTCCCCTAAATTTTGGCTAATTCTCTATTTTCAACTCTTTCAAGCCTGTTGTGTATTGATGTCTAAAACTACCAAATATGACCTTCTATTATTGAAATCCCACCTCATGTTTTTCTGGAAATTCGTGTTGACCTTTAAATTTCACAATCAACGAACCGATTGTACTAAAAGTCATGAAATTAGCAAAGGTTAAGAACTAAAATTGATAAGACTGGAGCATATATATAGGACTCCAAGATTAATTTAGGGTATGTAAATGAAATTAGCCCCTTGGTATTGTATGGAAAATGGGAAATATTTGCTACTCTAAAGATGAAATGGGTCAACTTAAAAATTGGCCCAAGTCAAAAACTAAAAAGAAAAATACTGAAATACAAACGTATGAATGTGTGTTTTTTTTTGGATAACTTAAATTTGTTCGGAAAACAGATCCAACCACTGATTCGTGTTTGTTCCTGAGTTGACTTTGTTTATTTCAAAGTTGAAGGGGCAAGAAAGAAAGCGAAAGTGTGATTCATCCTAAGCCAAGTTAAAGAAACAATTTGAGCTTGCAATTTCCATCCGGAGCTTTCTCATCGATCTCAATGACGCCTCTAGTGAATATTATCAAAGAAATCTTACGGAGGATTGTACCATTGCGTGAAATAGAAATTGAATTCGAGGACCAGTTGGCGAGCTTGAGGACGAGATGATGCTGATAAAAGCTTTCCAGGCAGAAGCAGAAAGAAGGCATGCTGCGGACGAGAGGACTAGGATCTTCGCCAGGAATCTTGAAGACTTGACTTACAGTTTTGAGGATGCCATCGAGAACCTAGCTATTCAGGTGGAGTATCGAAGACGGAACTTCTTCGGTAGACTGGAAGATAGGTCACCGATAGTTTCTGGTGTTGCCTCAGAGATCAAGGAAATCAGAAAGAGGTTTGAGTACTTCACCAGGATTGCAAGAGTGATAGGCGTTTCTGGAGAAGAAAACTCAAGCGCAGCGAATGGGAGTGTTCAATTGGCAAGGCAAACATATGGGCACCAAATTGACGAGCACTTTGTCGGAAGGGTGGAAGAGATGGAACTACTTGGTTCGTATATTGAGGATCCCAAGTGTCGGATTATTGCGATATGCGGCATGGGTGGTTTGGGCAAGACTGCTCTTGCTAAGAAGTTGTACCAGGATGTCCAGGACAATTTCGACCTTGTTGCCTGGGTTTATGTGTCCCGAGATTTCGAGCCTCGGAGGATTCTCGAAGATCTGTATCTGCAGCTTTGTCCATATGATGTCGAAGAGCTCGTGTCGGAGATAAAGACAGAGGAGTTGGGGCGACGGGTTCATAAGATCCAACTAGATAGAAAGTGCCTTATTGTTCTAGATGAAATTTGGTCTCCGGATGCTTGGGATCAAACTCTTCATATTGCGTTTCCATCTGGGGACACTGCTAGCAAAATATTGATCACTACTCGGGTCAGAGAAGTGGCGGCAGCTATTGGGGCGAAAAAGAGGTACATCCACAGGCTGAGATATCTGACCCAACATGAAAGCTACCAGTTGTTTAGCGAAAGGGTTCGCCGGATGCATCTACCAGGTCAGTTTACTGAAGCTTCAACTCTTCGCACCTTTCCCCGACGACATTGCTCATGATTACTTTCCTTGATAAGCATCTCTTCTCTTGGGAAATTCTAGTTTGAATCTGACATGGTCAACCGAATCTTTTATTCAATTCGGTTGAGTTAACCAAAATTTTTGGAAATGTATCTTGGTATGATCATTTGACAGGAAGCATCATGGTACTTTGATTCAGGTCCAATGGCTAGAAATCCTAGCAGTGCTGATACTATGAAATCATTTCATTACCAGAGACATTCTAACATGTTAACATTTAAAAATAAACATGTTTGTGTAAGTAAAATAGTAAGACCAATTCAAATTCTATTAGTGCCGCAAAATATATAAAAACCAGCCTGCAGCACTATATTCACATTCCTGAGCTTGTTTTTTTTTCGCTTTCTTCCATGACTTATATTGCTGATCTGACTCTTAAACATTATTGTGACTAAGTTAAAAAGTAATAAAACACAAACTTATATCATATGAATGATTTTTGAATTATTCTCTAAACACTATATGGACTTGTGCAACTGTAGATATTATCTTTTACCGTCCAATTTCATTTTGTTTCTTCAGCGGATCAAGAGAGTGAAAGATTGGAGTTGGGAAAGGAGGCCGTAAAATTTTGTGGTGGTCTTCCATCAGCTGTCATTAACTTCCTACAATTTATTGAAACAAAGCATACCTTGGAGGAGCTAAGGTCAGTGCGTCAAAATCTTGAGTCTTATGTTAGAAAGAGCCAAGAAATTGGGGGAACGACATCGACATTACACCTTTTATCTTTGAGTTATTATAACTTACCCCAACATCTCCGCCGATGTTTTCTTTATTTGGGAAATCTCCGAGAACATGCTCTGGTTGATGCAGAGAAATTGTACCTTTTGTGGGTGGCTGAAGGCCTTGTATCTTTACAAGATCATACAAGAGGGGAAACACTGAAGGATGTAGCAGAAGAGTATTTGATTGATCTGGCGCAGAGAAGTATAATAGAGTTGCATGAAGAGGAGGTTCCAACAGTCACAAGGTTTAAGTCTTGTCAGCTTAATCCGCTGATACGGCACTTTTCTTTGTTGAAGAGTGCAGAGCAAGGTTTCTTCAAAGTTGTGGATTTCGGACGTGGACGTGGGCTGATGCCTGATTCTTCTACAAGAAATGAAGCCTACCGACTTGCCATGAACTTTGACAAGTATGAAGGCGGATGTGATTTTCCTTTAGAGGATAATGAGAAGAAGCACATGCGATGTCTTCTATTCAGTGTGAAGGAAAACCATCAAGCTTTTGTGTGGCCGAGGATGTTATCTAGTTTGGCTGTCTTCATATATCTTAGGATTTTAGATTTTGATGGATTTGACTTTCAAGTCATCAATCGACCTCGGGGTATTGGCAAACTGGTCCATCTGAGGTACTTGAGTTTTAGAAATTGTATTTTGCCAAATCTACCACCATCAGTTTGCAACTTGACGCAATTGCTCATTCTTGATCTGCGAGTTCGGCCTCTCAGTAAAACTACCATTCCGAACGTCCTGTGGAAACTGAAAAAGTTGATGCATCTGTATTTTCCTGAATCATTTGACACATATCATGGTGAGAGATTAAGACTTGAAGGCTTGACAGAACTTGAGACACTCATAAACTTCAACACAGGGATGCTCAATTTTGAAGATCTCTTGCAGTTATTTAATCTACGGTACATATCTTCAAAAATTGCAGGGAGCTCCAAGGAGATAGAACTTATTACTAGTCGCATGAACATCACTTCCAATGGTAACTTATTGCGCACATCCCTGGAGATTAGGAATTTTGATTGTTACGCAGAAGAAAACCACTCTCTTCTGAGAAATATTTTAGAATGTCAGTCTCTCACCGTCTTCTGCATGGAGGGCCACATATGTCATTTACCAATTCACAGTAAAATTTCTCAGAATCTTGCTAAGATTGTTTTCATTGGTTCCCAACTCCGTCAAGATCCAATGAAAACACTGGAGCATCTTCCTAGGTTACGCGTACTAATCTTGAATGATGACGCCTTTGTCGAGAACAAAATGATCTGTTCAGCAGCAGGTTTTATTGAACTCGAACGTTTAGAACTACTGAATTTGCCGAATTTAGGGGAGTGGATCGTCGAAGATCAAGCTATGCCCAAGCTTTCTACTCTGGCCATTGTAAATTGTGGGAAGCTAAAGATGCTGCCGGAAGAATTACAATTTGTTCGTCGTCTCCAACAAATGAAGGTACAACAGGTACATGAACAACTTGAAAACAGCCTTAGAATGGTAGAGGAGCAGATGAGAATGAACAATGTGCAGCCTTTCCCTACAATCACGTTTGAACGCTCTTCCAATGAATGATACACGACTTGGGACTGCGAGGTAACTGAACTCTCTTGATAATTTCTTTTATCTGAAGGCTTTCAAATATGGTTATTTGTTTCAGATCATGCACATGTTCTTAAAATTTCAGATGTCACCGTAGTGGTGGAAAATTTTTATCCGTACTAGGTTTGGTCGAACCAAACCAATTACAAAGCAAGTGTACCGCACTTGCTATGTGATTGGCCACTTTCACTAAATTGTACACCAATCACACGTCAAGTGTATTGCACTTATTTAGAAAATAGGTGCAAATGAACCTTAAAACGATTTAAAACTTACTATAACTTGAAAGTATCCAACAAACTCCATATATTTGTTGTTATGAATTTGAAATATGCAACTTCTAAAATCTTTCAAACCAATCGCAACTTCTTATACCAATCTATTTTTCTCTGATTTCTTGCTATTAGAGTGGCCCTTGACGATGCAAACTCAGAGCATTCGTTGCCAAAGATCTAGAGATGGATTCTCCATGTGTCTAGTGGTAATAAATCCACTAGAAAAAATATAATTTTTCGTTACAGTTAATTACTATAATTAAAAAAAAAAATCGTGGTAAATACAAATTAATCATAGTTTTGCAACGGCTATTAGGGCGACAATTACAGTTTTAGTTCTTATAAATTGTTACTAATTCGTTTTCAGTCTCTAAATATTTCGAAGTTCTATTTTAGCCCTTCAATTTTTAAATATTAACAGTTTTGGTTCTTGGGCTTAATTAGTGACCATTTTGCCCTTCCAAAATAAAACATATAGTCCAACTATCTATTCCTTATGCTCATGATCAAATTCAACATGCTTTCGAAAATAAAATTAGGCGTTTATAAATTCATACATTAGAAAAAAAATTACTATTAGCTATAATATTAATGGCTATGGCTAAAAATCATGGTAAATGACTATGATTAACTAGGGTTAAACAATTATAAAAAATTTATCCACTCAAATCATAAAAATCATAAACAAATTATAAAAATCATAAATCATAAATTCCCTAGTTTAGTCATTTATCATGATTTTTAGTCATGCTCATTATATTGTAGTCAATAGTAATTTTTTTCTAATGTATGAATTTATGGAGGTTTAACTTTATTTTTGAAAGCATGTTGGGCCTGATCATATACATAAGGAGAAAATAGTTAGACTATAAGTTTTCTTTGAAAGGGCAAAATGATCATTAATTAGGCCAGGATCGAACCTATTAATATTTTAAAAATTGAAGGACTAAAAAGAACTTTAATATATTTAGAAATTGAAAATAAATTAATGACAATATATAAGGACCAAAACTGTAATCATCCCAATCAAGTTCGGATCGAGTTTGGATCCAAAACAGTAAAACCCGATATGGCGATATTCAATTATGACTTCAAAAACCGTAAACGAGTTTGGGTCCAGATCCAAGTCCGAATCTATTCAACCCATTGCCATCCTAGGAAGGATGTCTCCGGTGTCCAAATTTACAACGAATAATGGGCCATCTGCAAAATTTGCCAAAATGACAGAAAAAATAGTAAGATATTTTGGCTATATTTTAAAAGCAAAACTTGCCAAAAACGACAGAAAAAATAGTAAGATATTTTGGCTATATTTTAAAACAGATCTAACCACTGCGTTCGGTGTTCATTCGAAAGTTGACTTGTTGATTTCAAAGCTGAAAGGGGCAAGAAAAAGAAGCAAAAAGATTGTTTTGCATACAGACTCTAAGAAGGCAAAGGGTGATACATCTGGGACTGGGAGGAAAATATGTTTACTGACTGTACAAGATAGTGCAATTATTCGTCCTCAAGCGCACCCAATCAAACAATTGAGAAGCTTTTTCATCTCAATGGCGGAAGCAGCTTTCACTTTTTTGCTAGAGAACGTTAAGACCGCAGTGGGGAAACAGTACAGATTATTGAGTGGGGAAAAGATCAAGGAACAGGAGGAGTACCTGAGGAAAGAATTGCAGCAGATAAAAGCTTTGCAAAAAAATGCAGAAAATAGACGATCTGGGGACGAGAAGATCAGGCTCTTGTCCAGGAATATTATATACCTCCTTTACAGGCTTGAGGATGCAATGGAGAACATAACCATGGAGGTCGAGTATCCAGGAGTCAAATTCTTCAGAAGACTGGTTCAGATGGCATCGACAGATGCTGGTGAATTTGACGCAGAGTTCGAAGAAATCAGAAACAGGGGTGACCATCTCTCCAGGATCGTCAAAGTAATTGGGGTTAATGAAGCCGTCACAGAAAGCTCAAGCGCAGGAAATCAGAGGGCTAGATTGTCAAGGCAAACAAATGATCACCAAAGGAAAGAGCACTTTGTTGGAAGGGTAGAAGAGATGGAACTACTGGATTCGTATATTAAGGATCCCAAGTGTGGGGTTATTGCAATATGGGGCATGGGTGGTTCAGGCAAGACCGCTCTTGCTAAGAAGTTGTACCAGGATTTCCAGGACAGTAATCATTTCTACGCTGTTGCCTGGGTCCATGTGTCCCAAGATTTCGAGCCTAGGAGGATTTTCGAAGATCTTTATCAGCAGTTTTATCCATATAATAGGGAGGACGTCTCGGAGATCACCAGAGGAGATCACTGCAGAGGAGTTGGCCCGACAGGTTTGGGAAATCCAACGAGATAGAAAGTGTCTGGTTGTTCTAGATGAAATTTGGTCTCCGGATGCTTGGGAAACTCTTCGTATTGCGTTTCCATATGAGGACACGGCTAGCAAAATATTGATCACTACTCGGGTCAGACATGCGGCGATGAAGGTTGTTGCAGTGGTGGCTGAGAAGAGCTACATTCACAGGTTGAGGTATTTGTCCGAAGACGAAAGCTGCCAGTTGTTCCGGGAAAGGGTTCTCCAGATGGATCTTCCAGGTTAGTTTCAACTCTCGCTCGCATCTTAATTTCCTCAACATTAGTATCCTTAATTCTGGGGATAATTACACTCCCCTCCTTGAGCTTCGGTGTAATTACCCTTGTTTTTAATATGAATAATCATAAGCCTCATGATATATTGCATGTGCTTATGAACCACAGAAGCACCATATACATGTCTGTGTGTGTGTACAATTTCTTGAAATGTTTCTTTATACAGCCAACTGGAAGCATCATAATAGCTTATATGATTTCGCCAAGGCTGGAAAACATAGCAGGACTCAGTTATCTCTCCCTACTGATACTATGAAATCTTTTCCTACTGTTGTCTGCTTGATCCTCTAACTGTCCATCTTGATTTTGTATTTCCAGACAATGAAGCTGATAAAATATTGGAGATGGGAAAGGAAGTGGTAAGATTTTGTGAAGGTCTTCCATTACCCGTCATTGACTTCTCACATTTTGTTGCTACGAGGCACATCTTGGAGGACTTGAAAATAGAACATCAGAATATTGAGTCTTATGTTAGAAAGAGCCAAGAAATTGGGGGCACGACATCGACATTACACCGTTTATCTTTGAGTTATTACGACTTACGCCAAGATATCAGGCAATGTTTTCTATATTTGGGCAATTTCCGAGAACATGATCTGATTGATGCAGAGAAATTGTGTCTTCTCTGGGTGGCTGATGGGCTTATATCTTTACCACACAGTTCAGGGTTAAGACTGAAGGATGTAGCAGAGGAGTATTTGGATGATCTAGCACAGAGAAGTATAGTTGAGGTGCATGAAGAGGAAGTTCCAACAGTAACATGGTTTAAATCTTGTCAGATTAATCCATTGATGCGAAACCTTTCTCTCTTCAAGAGCAAGGAACAATTTTTTTTCAGAGTTGAGGATTTTAGACATGGATATAGGCCGATGCATGATTCTATGTCGCAGAATCAAGCCTACCGACTGGCCATAAATTTTGATATGTATGAAGATGGATATGATTTTCGTTTGAAGGATAATGAGAAGAAGCACATCCGATGTCTTCTATTTAGTGTAAAGGAGGACCATCAAAGATTCATGTGGCCGAGGAAGTTATCTAGTTTAGTTGCCTTCAAATATCTTAGGATTTTAGATTTTGATGGATTTGACTTTCAAGTGATCAAGCGCCCTCGGGATATTGGCAAACTGGTCCATCTGAAGTACTTGAGTTTTAAAAATTGTATTTTGCCGAAGCTACCATCATCAGTTGGCAACTTGACGCGATTGCTTGTTCTTGATCTACGAGTTCGA
The DNA here is from genome assembly GCA_034509725.1 of Sesamum angolense. Taxonomy (NCBI): domain Eukaryota; kingdom Viridiplantae; phylum Streptophyta; class Magnoliopsida; order Lamiales; family Pedaliaceae; genus Sesamum; species Sesamum angolense. The sequence continues at coordinate 8,060,393 of JACGWL010000003.1, forward strand.
CCCCTCAGTAAAATTGCCATACCCAACATCCTGTGGAAACTGAAAAAGTTGATGCATCTGTATTTTCCTGAGTCATTTGACACACATGGTGCTGGCAAATTAAGACTTGAAAGCTTGACAGAACTTGAGACCCTCATAAACTTCAACACGGGGAAGCTCAATTTTCAAGATCTCTTCCAGTTATCCAATCTCCAGTACATATCTTCGAAAATTGCAGGGAGCTCCGAGGAGATAGTATGCATTACGAGACGCATGATTGGTGACAACTCACTTCGAACTTCCCTGGATATAAGGAACTATCACTGTGACACAGAGAAAAGCACTCTGTTCTCAGAAATGTTTTAGAATGCGAGTCTCTCACCATCTTCTGCATGGAGGGACGCTTAGTTCGTTTACCGTTTCAAGATAGATTTCCTCAGAATCTTGCTAAGATTGTTCTCATTGGTTCACATCTTAGTGAAGATCCGATGGAAACACTGCAGCATCTTCGTGCATTACGTATACTAATCTTGAACGATGATGCCTTTGTCAAGGACAGAATGATCTGTTCTGCAGAGGGTTTTATTGAACTCAAACACTTAGAGCTACGGAATTTGCAGAAATTAGAGAAGTGGACTGTCCAAGATCAAGCTATGCCCAAGCTTTCTACTCTGACCATTGTAAATTGTGGGAAATTGGTAATGCGGCCAGATGAATTACAAATTGTTCGTCGTCTCCAACAAATGAATGCCTGGCAGATACATGAAGAACTTGAAAACAGCCTTAAGACAGTGGAGGCGCAGATGCGAGCGGACAATGTACAACCTTTACCTAAGATCATGTTTGAACATCCTTCCAATGGACGATAAAAGACTAGGGACAGCAAGGTAAATCACATCCTTCAGTTTCTTGATTATTTTCTTTTATCTGAAGGCTTTCAATGGTTATTTGTTGTGGATCATACATGCGTTCTTAAAATTTCAAATCTCACATAGTGATTAGAAAATAGATGACGATGAACCTTAAAACGATCTGAAAATTTATTATAACTTGAAATTATCCGACAAGCTCCATATATTTGTTATCATGAATTCAAAAATCTGTAACGTTTAAAATCCTTCAAACCAAATGCAATTTTTTATACCAGTCGATTCTTCTCTAACTTCTGATCTCTTGCATGTAGAGGGCCCTTACGATGCAAACTCAGACGCACTTGTTGTCGAAGACTCAGAGATACTTCAGATTTTATTTGTTTGACAATAATTTGTCCATTTATGGAGATTATAAAACTTAAATTCAGTTGTGAGCATTTTGCTTTCATATGTTGTCCTCCGGATGCTTGATGTTGTCCTTTACTCAGTAACTTCTTAATAGTTGTTGTACGTCCAATGTTTTTAATGTTGATCTTTTGTTAGCAGTAACAAGACTTGAATATTTCGAATCAGAGAAGGATGGAACTTGATTTCTCTGGACAAGAATTTTCCCGATTCTGGTTACATTAGCAAGGTTAGTTACGCAGATGAGGCTTAATTTAATTAACAAAGTTGAAACTCCATGATTTTAAAAGTCATGGGTTTGAAGCCTGCTAGGTGTGCAGGATGTTATCTGTTGTATAACAAGAGTTAGTCTACTGCACATGAATAATTGTATTTGTAATTCAATTAATAATAATTTATCGCTCTTATTTTTATAAAAAAAAAAAAAAAAAAAAAAAAAAAAAAAAAAAACAGGATTAGTTACATTTAAACCTCATTTGGAAATGCAAAATTACATGTTTTCCCAAAGAAAACTTAAGATTACACTTATACTCCCTTCAAAAATCTACATTTACACCTGACCCCCTATATAAAATTTTAAGTTTGCCCACAATTTAATATTCTCACTTATATTTTTGTACTTATAAAGGATAAATGTATGAAATGATGTTAACATTATCATTTTTCTCCCTTGTTGCACGCGATTTAAAAAATTATAATGTGAGATGAAAAGAAAAAAAAAATTATAAAAGGACACAAAACATAGTGAGGTGAGGAAAAAGAAAAAAGTATATGGAAAAAAAATGTGGGGTAAAGTAAGAAAGAAAAAATAAATCATAATTGTGGATTTATTAAAATAGAAAAGCTCGTGAGAAAAAATTAAGTGTAATAGGGCTCATTAAAATTATGAAAGTTTGTGATGGCAAAGAATCTATACTTTTATATAATTGAAGAGCGCCCTTTTTGGTATCTTCAATTATTTGGTTTGTCAAAATTTTAAATTATTTTCTTAATTCCTATTTTCTCTCTCTTTCTATTTCTTCTCAACTTCCCATTTTTTCTATTATTAACTTCTCAATTTCCCATCTTCTTTATTCTTAACTTCCACATCCTTTTTTATTCTGTAAACTTTTGCAATAATTTTTTATAACTTTCTTATAATTTTTAATTAGTATGTTTATTTAATTAATATATTTATGAAAATAATATTATTATTTTGAATCTAATTTAATTATGCACACATATTTGAGTGTGTCATATGTACTAGTATGGAGAATATGAGAGGGAAAAAAATTATAATTATTTTAAAAAAATATTAAAATTATTATTATGGCCATTTATCTTTGAAAGAATAAAAGGAATGAAAGAACAAAATGAGCCAATTAAAATTGGTACAATTAATATTTTTTTTATTAAGTATAGACATTACGAAGAATAAATTCTAATTATAAACAAAAGAAAAGAAAATCCAAGAAATATAGATACACATAAATATGGGCCTAAGTGATTCATGGGCCCAATGGGCATTATAATTTGAATTTAGGTCCAAGCCTTTAATATCTTATGGGCCTTTAGGGACGATTATCAGCCAAAATTCAAACTTTGTTTTCACACACAACGGTACATTTTTTTTGTTGGATATAAAAGGTTCTCCCACCCTATTTTAGTTATCAATCTCATTTCTCTCTTTAATTTCTTCCTTTGGTTTTCTGCTTTGGACTTTTCAATTCGCAGTTTCTTCTCGAGATCCAGAGGGGGAAATTCTCTTCTGATTTTCATAGTTTTTCAGTTTCTTTTGAGTAATCGGATTCGGAAGTGGTCGTTCGATGGATGAAAGATGCAGTGACGGAAGAACACTCTCGGAAATTCCAACGCAACACATCAAAAAGGAAAAGAGACGAATATGAAGATCAGCATGCTGAGAAAGGGCGTGGTAGCATGGTACTGTGAATTAAAACCCTTCTTGTTTTTATTTTATTTTGTGTTCTTGATACTTCTTTTTCAATTTTTGATTTTTCTCAGTTTTGCAATTTCTTGTTTTTTCTTACTCTATAGTTTTCCGATACTTGACTTTTCTTGTTTTTTATTTTGTTTTGTGTTTTATTGATGCTTTCTTTAAACTTTTGTAAATTTTTCCCCATATTTTATATTTCAATTTTCTGAAATGTTTTTTGTTTTGGTTTATATGTTTGATATTTATTATTTATTATTTTTCGTTTTTGTTTTCTTGATATTCTTACTTTTAGCTTTTGTATTTTTCCCCATATTCTATTTTTCAATTTTCTGATTTTTTTTCCATTTTGCTTTATTTTTTTATACGTTTTGACACTTCTTGTTTTTTTCTGATATCATTTTTTCTATGATTCTTTTTTATATTTTATATTTTACATTTTGTTTCCAATTTGGTTGCTCATTATTGTTTCTCCCTTTTTTCTTTTTGGAAAGGTCATTATTGTTTTTCTCATAGTTGATTTTCTTATAGTATCTTGTACAGGTACTTTTAATTAACCATTCAATCCCTATTTTGGGAATTGGACTCTTCTCATGAAGCATGCTTAATTTCTAGTAGTCTCTTCTAATCATGAAGAGTATGAAATTAACGTGCTAACTGAAACTCATGAGAGCCACATATTCTATATGTGCTTCATGTCACCTGTGTTGATAAATCAACACTTTGAGCATGACTAATGCTTTATCTGAACGTAATTATGTGTTCTTTGTTAGTATTCTGTAGCAGAGCATCAAAATCGAAATGGCTTGTCTGAAAATAGGATGCAAGCGATTCATCTTTTTCATTCCAACTCTTATATTAGTTTCTAGTTGTCTTGAAGAAGCATATACAATTATGGGAGCCTTGATCTGTTGAAGTTTATTGCACACTGCTGATCATCTGATTGAGGTAAAAATTGAAATGGGTTTGTTCTTCCCAATTCGAGCTTGAGAAGGAGGCTCAGAAAGTTGGGGAGGGAGAAGAGAAAAAAAGATACAAGTGACTAACGTTTCTTGCCCTTTTTCATCCCCGGACAGTGCTAAATACATATAATTTTGCAGACTGCTGACATTGTCCCCGTCCTATTCTTTTTCCCAACATATATTGCCTTTACATGGTTAGTAGCTGTAATCTTTTAACTATGCAGGCTTCACTTTTGCTCGGTCGGATTGTTTGGGGTTTGGCCCATCAGAAGAAACATTCCTATTTGCAGGAGGCCCAAAACGGCCTTGTGACCCATATCACAATCTTAAATTGCTGTTGGGATTCAACAACTGTTGTTGGCTGAAGATAGATGCCTCCACATTTCATTTTGATTTAATTCGATAAAGAGTCTAATTCATTTAGTTCAATGCATAGCGTCTTTCCTAGCAAGGTACTTCTCCTGATTTATTTAAATACTGAAAACATAAGCAAATGATGAAGTCTCGATGTCATTACTACTCAATTACTAACAACAGTCTTTGTTTACTGATTTTTCGCCAAAAGCTTCAGCATCAACACAATCTGAAAGATGACCGTAAACGCGAAGGATCTTCGTACTGCTGTACGTCATGCTCACATTGAAGCTTTTTCGTGTCAGTATCTATAATATTTAACGTACAATAGTTGAAGAAGACCCATTGAATTCTTTATCTTGCACAACTTCCAACTGTGACATGGTTCTGACCAGGTTCTGTTAAGAGACATGGTGCTGCAGCTTTAGAGCACCAATCTGAGAGATCTTCTGCTTAGGTTATGGTTATTTATGGTATAATGTTCCTCACCCTCTTTCTTTTTTCGTGTATATATGTTGTTGGTTTCTAGTTTCCCTCGATTGTTAATTCAGGAAACGTTTCATTTGGGAATAGCATCTGAAATAACAATTCAGATGTTGGAAGTAGATTGTGCTTCCATTCTTTTTGCTCGATAACTTATAAACTTAAATGTTGAGAACTAACTTTGAGGATATTTGTAAAGCAAGTGAACATAAATTTCATGTGGTCATTGCCGTGGACTTTTATTATTTTTTAATTTTATTTACGTTTTTTGATACTTTATTTAAACTTTTGTATTCTTTTCTCATACTTTATATGTTTGGTTTTTTAATTTTATTTATGTTTTTGATACTTTTATTTAAACTTTTGTATTCTTTATCATATTTTATATTTCAATTTATTGAATATTTTTTTTGTTTTGGTTTATTCTTTCTTCTTTTTATGTTTGATTTTTTTAATTTTATTTATGTTTTATTATATTTAAACTTTGTATTTTTTTTCATATTTTTATATTTTTGAAAATGTTTTTTTTTGGTTTATTCTTTCTTCTTGTTTGATTTTTATTATATTTTTATATATTTTTTTGTGTTTTTTGATATTTGTCCATTTTGGTTTCTTTTTCCTATGTTTTCACATTTCTTGTTTTTTTTTAATGTCATTTTTTCTATTGTCCATTTTTAATATTTTGTTTCCAATTTATTTCATTATTATTTTTCACGTAGTTAATCTGTCTTATGGTATTTGTACTTTTAATTAACAATGACGAATACGTGCATTGCATGTTTTTTCTTATTATTTTATTAAATAAAATTTTAATTTTAGCATAAAGTGTCATTTTTCCTAGTAAAATAAAGAAGAGTCGATTGAAAAAGAAAAAAAGGTAAAAAACCAATTGTCAAGTTCTTTGTCGTTTTGTGTCATTGCTCTAATATATTAAAATCTTAAACAAAATCTGCATAATTAAATGTAACAATATAATAAATCTATTTTAATGGTTATCAGTCTTGTCATTTGTTATTTGGTTTCTTGTAATGTTCTTGCTTCTCTTCATAGTTAAGAATCCCAATTTAAACCTTTCAAATAAACTAATTTAACTTGATTAACTTTTAACTTAAAACATTCAAGTAACTAATTTAGCTTGGTTACTCTTTACTTAAAACATTCAAGTAAACTAATTTAACTTGATTGGATCTTAACTTAAAACATTTAAGTAAATTAATTTAACTTGGTTGACTCTTAACTTAAAACCTTCAAGTAAACTAATTTAACTTAGTAAACTTTCAATTTAAAACCATCAATATAGTAATTTAACTTGGCTAACTTTTATGATCACCAATTACTTTTGTGTTGTTATTATATTTGGTGTATTATATTTTGCAACATGAAATCCGCAAGGATTATAATTTTAGGGTGGGAAAATGACTCAGGGAGGTGATGCTGCATTGTAGGACGAAGAACAAGAGAGCTTGTTGGATGTCGGATGAAGTTTGGGCGGGACTGCAGAAAACATGGATTCATATGAATACTTTAAAATTTAACATTTTCATTTTGTGAATTGTAGTATTTTTATTTTGTGACTTGTATTGAAGTATCTTTATTATATATTTATAAAGATATTTTGTCATATTTGAATGTATAGATTATTAGAGCTAAATCAAATATAATTTTATTAATAAATATTAAATTTTAAAATTGGAAAAAAATTACAAGTTGCAAACAAAAATAATTTGCAAGGAATTATCTTTATAAAAATGTATTGCAATTTTGCGATGACTTTCGTTGTAAATGAAAATAATTTTGCAATGAATTTTAAAAAAATATTTCGTTGCAAAATTTGTTACGGAATATCGTTGCAAAAATGCATTGCAATATTGCAACGACTTCCGTTTCAAATATCATTATAAATAAAAATTATTTTGCAATGATTATATCAAAGAATTTTATTGCAGTATTGCAACTACTTGTCCTTGCAAAAATCATTGCAAACAAAAATTATTTTGCAATGAAATAGACCATTAACTCTGCCACAGGTATATACCATTGCAAAAATGTTGCAAAATATGAAAAGTCAAACTTTAAAACAATGCATTTTGTAACAAAAATTTTCAACGGATGAAGAATCATTGCTAAAATTTGCGACGACCGAAAAAATTCGTTGCTTATAGCAGTGATACCAAGAGCAACGGACGACATTCCGTTGCAAAAATCCGTGCCAAATCTGTTTTGCCACAAATTTTTTATGAAATTCATTGCAAAAATTCATTGCTATAGGTCTGTTTTTTGTAGTGCCATACTTTTTTTTTCAATTGTTAAGAGTTTCATCATGATCACTTGATATTTTGTCAACGTATTTCTTTTGCCTTTCTTTCATAGAGGTTTCTTCATCTTTTTTTTTTTTTTTTTTTCTATTGGACTTGATATTTTGCTTTTCTTCCCAAGCTATTTTGTTTCTATTGATGATGTCTTCCTTTTTTGTAATGTTTTGGTAATTGTTGCTTCTTTTGTATGACCTCTGCTGTGTTGTTCGATCTACCATTGGCGACTTCTGTTTTTTTTGTTTAGTGCAATGAGGAAGTGAAACTCTATAGAAGTTTGAAGGGTTAGTCCTTGCTAATATTTTGACTAATTTTCTCCCTGTAATATTGAATATATTAGTAGTATATCCTTAGTTTATTTCAGTAATAATTTAAATATTTTCTTCAAGAGTGGTGTAGTTTTTTTTTAAGTTGTAAATTACCTTTTCAATTGATGTAAGATACTCGTGTACCGTGCATCCACCATTTATTGTTGTTTCCTCAAACATTATAATCAGTGCAATATCATCTCCGTGAATGACAATTAACAATAATCTATATTTACAAAAAAAAGTTAAAGTTATATTTTTAGATATATGAATATATAGTGATTTTCATTGTTGATGAAAATTAATCTTTGTATTTGTACCTTGGTGTCGTTTGTATGTCATCTTCATTGCAGCTAACTCTCTCGCTGCTTTTCTAAACTGATGCAACACATTTTTTTGCAAGAATCACATCATATTGATGATTTATTTTCTTTCATTTCAATAGTTCTATTGAAATAATAATATGCATCCTGTCAAGTAGACGTTAATATTTTAGTTATTTTTGTATAAAATAGCAATGTAAATTCATACTATTTTTGCTATTTATTTCTAAAATTACCTGACTTAGAATATTTCTGTTCTGTATGATTTTGGCTGTACTTACTCATTGATTTAATCATTTTTGTTATGGATGTTGATGTTGGTCTTGGACATTTACAGCATGTTTTGTCTGTTTTTATTTAGTTTTCAGTTTTCAATATTTGAAAAGTAGTTAAAGTAAAATATATTTTTATATGTATTTTTATTAAAAATATACTGATTTGATAACACATCTATTTATATATAACTAGTCGTTGTGGCACGCTGTTCCTGCGTGCATAGAATAAGTAATCTTTTACGCTTTAAAATGTATTATAAATAAGAGTAAAAATATAAAATTAGTATATTACATTAAAAAAAGGAAAACATAATTTATCAACTAATGTAAATTTAAAAAAAATGAATAAACTAGTTATTTTATTATGAAGGGTATTTTTGTTTTCACAAAAAATTAGTGCAGCGGTGTCATAGATAAAACAGAATCGTTGACACTATCCTAAGCACCGTGTATGTGCATATATGGGTAGTGTTAATGAGCTTCATTCTGTCAAGTGTAATTTAATGAATTTTTAAATAAAATAAAAAATATTACTATTTATCCAAAATAATCTAATTGATATATTTGTTTATCTATTTTTTAAAATATATAAAAATATATTTATCCAATATATATACTTATCAAACATATATACTTTGATATAAAATATCATTGATGTAAATCAGTTATTGTTCATTATATTCAATAATACAAAATTATAAACTTTTCGTATAAAATACCATAATTGATATGATTACTCAATATTTAATACATAATAAACTACAATATTTGAATGTTGTGTACATAGATATAAATAGATAATAAGAAAAAATATAAATTAGTATATAGAGAAGTATATTTTTTTTTATATTTTTCATAACTATCCACGTTAAACAATAATGATGTGTTTTTTTTTTTTTTTTGTTCATTTTGTATTTTCTTAGTTAAAATTTTTCTTTACGTTATAAGTTACTTATTAACTTTATAAAATTATATTCCACGTTCAATTCGAGATACTTTTTACAAGAACCCATGCTACATTAATTGTAATAAATGAATTTTAATTGAAAAATATATGAATATGAAAAACATGTGTACTAAAATTCAAAATAATAATTTTATTTTGTTTATAATTGAAATAGATTTATATTTAATTTTTTGACTTACGGGGATCGTGTGCAGCAACTGCCAGTTAAATAAAAAACAAACTAAAAAGGTGAGACGCCAAAAGAGTGCTCTTACTTAATAATAAAAATATAGATATGGATGATTTCCCACCCACCGTTCATCTAATCATATTTTATATTATTTTATAGTATTATTATTCTTGAAGATGGCGCTTTTTTTTTTTTTTTTAAAGGTGGGGGGGGATTTGAAGGATTGTTGGTTAAAAGTAAAATAGCATTGCACAAAGGCTAGTAGACTCATATAGTGTCCGCCAGTGGAGTCTCGAATGGTTGAATTCACCAAGCAGTTTGACTCTTAAGTAAAGAGGAAAGCTCATTAGGCTGGACAAATGATACCAATTGGCTAATTAAGGAAAACAAATGGTCATGAAATTGAAGAACACTTTTCAGATGATACCAATTGGCTAATTAAGGAAAACAAATTGTCATGAAATTGAAGAACACTTTCTGGGATGGAGGAGAAAATCAAACTATTAAAATCACTTATTAAAAGTGATAATACATCAAATCGAGTTAATTCCATATGTGGCATGGGAGGTGGGGGGAAGACCACTCTTGCCACCAAAATTTACAATGGGGAGGCTGCGGAAAGGTGCTTCAAAGCTCGTGCTTGGATATGTACAAGCTAGCAATTTTAGCCTAAAGCTCCACTCCAAGCACTACTTAAGCAACTTCTTCCACATCAAAGTGGGTGACAAGATGAAAATGAGTTGGTGTGGAAGTTGTACAATGTACAAAAGGATAAAAAAATGTCTAGTGGTTGCAGATGAAATCTGGGAAGTTATATCCTAAAACGTGCATTTCCTATTGTAGCGGAAAATGCATCTTCAACTTGCAAAACGAGTAGGTTAGCTATCTATTTAGATGAGGTCGGGGATGATTACCTTGGGAAGAATAAAAACTTATGGTCTCTTTTATTCCTTCAGGTAGGGTGGCTATACAGAGATTGCCGAAGCTTCGATGTTTAGAAGTAATTATCTCTGATGAAGAAGACTTTTGAAGATTGTTGGTAACATTCTGAATCATGATCAAGACCAATTTTGTGAGACAACATTTGTAACTGAGAAAGGGATGAATTTGGAAATGGACGACTCAACTCTTCTAAACAAGGTGTTGAGAATTTGTTCACCAAGTTACATGAGCTTTTTTGGTCATGTGGTAAACTACCAGCCTATGAACTTGAGTTGTGGTCGAGTCTGATTACCTTGCTCTCTATGAAAGTTGTATTGAGTAAGATTAAATGGAAATACTAGAGAAGTTTCCTATGCTACGACAACTTGAATTGTGGAATGATGCATATGTGTGCAGATATATGGTTTGTTGTACAAGTGGATTTCGTAAACTAAGAAACCTTGGACTTAGCAAATTGGGTAATTTAGAGAAGTGGAGCAATGCCCAATTTATAACTGCTCATTCCCCTCAATTTTGGCTATGTTAACAGGGTTAATTACACTTACACCTCTTTTTTTTTTAGGGGAAAGTAGAGTAATTTCATTAAATAAAATCAGAGAACAATTGTTCCGCCAACAGTGGGGGAAAACAAGAACCCTCTAACACGCCGCTAGAAGCCTTTTTAGCCAAACAGTGAGCGACTTTGTTAGTCGTTCTGCAAACAAGCCAAAACACACAATTCTCAAACTCAGAAATCAAACGTGTAATGTCCCAAGTAACAACTCTAGTGGTGGCGTAATCAGCCTGGGCCAACGAAAGCTTAAGATGGAGGTTAGCACAATTACCTTCAAGCACTATCCTTCTCCACCCGAACCGCCGTGCTAAGAAAACAGCTTCCCTCGCTACGATAGCCTCCACCAGCTCAGGCTCCGGCACCCACCTTTGGTGAACCGACTTCCACCAGACACACGCTCCGACTGCGTCACGAGTAACAAGGCCAATCCCGATCTCCAAGGAAGCTTCGAACATAGCATCGTCAAAATTGATCTTGACCTCATCATTTCCAGGCAGGAACCAGCTGTCGGGAGACAACTTGGGGGCTAACGGGGCTGGTATTGTGCAAACTTGGTGGTATGTGAGAAGGTAATTAAGAGCAAACAAAAGAAGTTCACTTGGCGGAAAGGGAGGTTCGTTCCATAAGGGCGCGGTTCCTATTCCACCAAAGCACCCATCAAATGGTGATGGCTCGTTCAAATTCAGCATGAGGAAAGCTCTCAGCCAAATATTTTAACCATTTGCACGGACCTGAGCAGTAATTCAACACGAGCGCCCAACGGAGATGCGAGAGACACCAGACTTGGCGGGCAAAAGGGCACTGAAGAAACACATGCTCTGCATCCTCGTCATCATAATGGCACAATGGGCATACTAACACTGACTCCTTCAGCTTATGTAGTAAATTCGCCCCAGTTGGAATTATGGTCAACACCAACTTCCATGTAAAGACTCGAATTTTGCGGGGACATTAGTCTTCCATATAATTTTCCAAAGAGGGGAGTAGGGGAGCGAGGAGCAAGGATGGGGCTGATAAGCCAAGGAGACGGCCACGTGGTATGCGCTACGTATAGAAAACTTACCATTAGGTGTATGGTGCCAAGCGATAAAGTCCTCCCCGCCAATGCACTAAGAGGAAGAGTTAAAATAAGATCTGCATCTACCTGCCAAAATAATTCTCGAACCAACGAAATATTCCAATCTTTCGATTCGGTATCAATGAGATCGCACACCCGCATATTGGAAAGGTTCCCCCTCTTAGGTGTTAAAACTCAAAAGGAATAAGGTCTCGGAATCCAAGGGTCGTCCTAAACCCGAACCGACTGACCTAAGCCTACCCGCCAACGAAGATCCCTTCGCACAACCTGTTGGGCCACCAAAAATGCTCCTCCATGTGAATGATGGATTCCTACAGTACTTTGCCATGAGAACTTGTCAGTTAGGGAAGTATCTAGCACGAAGAATGCTGCTAAGCAGGTTATTTGGGTTCATCACAATCCTCCACATTTGTTTAGACAGCATCGCCAAGTTAAACGCTTGGAGATCACGGAAGCCCATTCCTTCCTATGCCTTCGCTGTGCAAAATCATTTCCAACTAACCCAATTAATCCTCCAAGCCTCGCCGTTGTGCCACCAGAAATTGGAGATCATGGACTGAATTTTCTTAATTAGAGAGATAGGAAGATGAAAGCAGCCTATTGCATATGTCGATATAGCCTAAGCGACTGCTTTGAGAAGGATTTCCTTGCCCGCCTGCGATAGCCGCCGCTTGTTCCACCCACTAATTCGATGCAAAATTCTATCCCGGATAGATTGGAACATTGAGCGGCGGGATTTGTCCAAGGTAGAGATCGTGCATGTCCTCTACTCTTACGCGCAGTGACCACTGGATCTCATCCTTAAGAAGGGTTGTGTTGTTCTTGCTAAACACCACAGACGATTTGTTAAAATTAATTTCCTGATCGGCTACCCTCCCAAACTTATCCAACACCCCCAAAATACAAGAGGTTGCTTCAACTGTGGCTTGGCAGAAGATGAGGGTGTCATCTGCAAAAAGAAGATGGGATACCCGGGGTGCCTAACTACACACTGCCACTCCTTGCAACTTAGCACTCTGTTCCTCCGTCTGCAATAAAGCACTAAAAGCCTCCCTGTAAAGTAAGAACAAATAAGGGGAAAGGGGGTCTCCGCTTTTGGGGAAATACATAACCAAATTGCGAGCCACTCAAAATAAAGGAATAAGAAATCGAAGACACACAGAGCATAATCAAATCAATAAATTTTGGGGGGAAACCTAATCTAGCAAGCACTTTTTGAAGGAGTTTCCACTCCACCTTGTCGTTAGCTTTGCTAATGTCCAATTTCAATGCCATATGCCATTTCTTACCCCACCTCTTAGTCCTAAGGTAATGGTTCACCTCGAAAGCAAGAAGAACATTTTCAGTGATAAGCCTACCGGGTACAAAAGCAGCCTGGCTAGGAGAGATGATAGTATCTAATATTAGTTTGAGTCTATTCGTTATAGCTTTGGAAGCGATTTTGTAAGCCACATTGCACAGGCTAATTGGACGAAATTGGAAGAGGGATTTCAGTTTCTTACATTGGGAATCAACACTAAATGCATGTGGTTCAAATTAGGGGGGGGGGACCATGTTGTTAAGAAGCGAAAGGGTACTAGAAACAACGTCATTTTTAACGATATGCCAGTATTTTTGAAAGAAAAAGGGGGCATATCGTTCAGTCCTGGGGATTTCAATGGGGCCATTTGTGATAAAACCTTTGAAACTTCTTCTGCAGTATACAACTGTAAGATCTCTTGCTGCATTTGGTCGGTAACCCGCGTGGAGATTGCCTCCGTCCCCTTCTCTAGCTCTTCCTCCAATGGGTTCCGGAACCAAAAAATCTCCCCAAATTAGGTCTCTATATGGTGCTGGATATCCCTTGGTTCCTCAAGCCACTGACCAATATCATTTTTTATCCTCAAGATTGCATTCATCCGCCTCCGGACATTGTTCTAATTATGGAAGAACAAGGTATTCCGGTCCCCTTCCAGAAGCCAATGAACATTGCCTCTCTTTTTCCAATACACTTCATCCTTTGCTAGCAAGCATTCGATTTCAGCATGAAGTCTTGTCTCCACGAATTTGCTCATTGCGGTAATAGACTGGCGACGGAGACGGGCAAGTTTCTCTTCGCAACGCTTAATTTGTCTTTTAAGTGAAAGGGACCCATTCTCATTGCTCCAAGCTGTCAAATGGGTAGCACAACTCTTTAGCTTTGCTAACAATGAGGGATGTGATATATCCGCCCAATCATTCCATCCCTCTCATACCACCTATTCACAGTCATCGGACGATGCCCATTCAGCCTCAAAGGCCTCCCAACATTCTCTGTGTCAATCAAAATGGCTAAATGATCAGATGAGGTAACAAGGATGTGTCGAACAACTGAATATGAGAAATGACGCCTCTGTGCCGGGTCGGCACAAGCCTTGTCCAACCTTTCGTAAATAATGTCGGGTTCTGGATGCTGGTTGCACCATGTAAACGGGTTCCCTTCATAACCAAGATCAAGTAAATATGTTGTTGCCAATGCATCTCTAAAGTTCCTAGTCTACCAAAGTGGTCGAGGGCAGCCTCCTTGCTTCTCTAAATCACACAGAATTTTGTTAAAATCCCCGACCACCACCTAGACCCTCCGTGATTGACGCTTAAGATATGAAAGAAGATCCCACGAGCCCTATCTCCTTACTATATCAGCCAACCCGTAAAAGCTAGTAAATCACCAAACCTCAGAATCAGAATTCGAGTAGACTGTAACATCGATATGGTGTTGATTAAAACTCTAGAGTTGTACGGATAGCGATTTATTCCATAACAAAGCGAGACACCCACTTCGGCCGCGAGACTCAACACAACATCATAAATAATCAAAGCGACGCTTGAGGGACTAATCCAGTCTGTCTTGCACTTGGTTTCGACCAGAAAAACCAAGGAGGGACTATAAGTGCAGAGTAGCTCCCCGAGAGTATGAATTGTACAGGGGATCCCTAGCCCTTGACAGTTCTAGCATTAGAGAATCATGGCTCCCGGTGGGGCTTGTTTGCGTTTCTTGGATATGGAGATGATTTTGCGGGGAGGTGTTTTCTTCGGTTTGATGGTCTGGTAAGAAGAAGTGAGAGTTGTAGTCTGTGTGGTAATGTGAGTGAAGGGGAACAAGAGGGGAGGTGAAAATTCTGGGGAGACAGTGTATGCAAGAGGCAGGGGGGAGGGAAAGTGGGAGTGCGTTGACAACGGAGTATGTAAAGTGAGGTTAGGAAGATGGTTTGGATGTGAGAGAGGTCCAAGTTGGGGGATGGTATAGTAGGTTGAGAGACATGTGTTGCCGTCACGGTAGGGCAGGAAGAGGACAAGGGCTGGCTGAGGGTGGAAAAGAACCAAAGATGGAAGCCCCCTTAGGGGGGTTGTGTGGAGGAGTTTGTGAGGAAGTACTGGATGAGAATTTTGGAGTTGGAAAAGAAAAGTGAGGGTAGAAGTATTTTTAGTACCTACCGAGTATTTGTTCTGACCAGTAGGGAGATTAGTGGCCCGCATTCAAAGTCCAAACGGGGTGGCGTCACCTAGGTCTGTGAAATCCTCAGGAAATCTCAATGCACAAAATTTAGAAAGGTTCCCGGGGCATCCACATAGATAACAAAAATTTGGCAGCTTCTCGTACGTGAAAGAAATCAATTGTTCGTCACCAATAGTTGTACGAATCTTAAGAACCCGCTTAAGAGGTTTAGTGACCTCCAAAGAAACCCGGAGCCGCATAGAAGATCCCCAAATGTGGCCAGCACTATCCACATCAACATCAATAAATCTGCCCAGGTGATCTCCAATAAATTGTGCCATCTCCTTCGACATCTTAGTAAGCGGTAAGCCATGAACATGGATATGAAATGCAGCCCAATCAAGGTTCACATCCTAAAGGATTCTCATTCATAGAAACAGAGCTAAGAATCAGCATGCTCTTTTCAAAGGACCGGGGGCCTCCATTTAAAACCTGATTGCGGTCACTATGTGATTGAATCTAAAAAAGAAACGTGCTCGTCGAGTAGTTTAAAATTCATCCCGCGAACTGGATTAAAAGCAAGCAATAGAGTGGATTTAAGAGCATCGGTGTGAAGGGGCTTATGAGATAGTAAACGCCCAACCAAATACAAGTTATATGTGTCGGAATTTGAGTACCAGAGATTAGAGGATCACCGCACCATCATCCTCAAATTCAGTCAAAGAAAGAGCTGTTCGGATGCGATTGAACCCGAAATACATGGATTGGAGCTAGACCCAGGAACGTTAGAGCTCGCAGCGCTGTTCTGATCAAATGTGGCGAGAGACCCAAGTCAGACGTACACCGCAAGAAGAAGACCAAAGTGAGGCAAGAAAAGAGGAAATGAACCTAGCCAGGCGAGATGAAAACAGAAAAGGAAATAGAGAAAGTTATAAACGATGGAGAATCCTAGGAGTAACGGTGTTGTGAGGCGGCGAAGTGGGGCGAGAAAAGACTATGGAAATTGATCGGACACCAGCAAACCCTAGCCAAAGCAGGGAAAAACCCACATACAGGGGAGGGGACTCTCATACGAGGGCAAAATCTGGTTTCACTTACACCCCATTTGAAAATGCAAAATTACAAGTTTTCTCAAAGAAATTTTAAATTACACTTACACCCCCTTCGAAAAATCTCAATTTACAGTTGACCCCTACATAAAGTTTTATTTTTGCCTTCAGTTTAACATTCTCAGTTATATTTTTATAATTATAAAGGGATAAAATTTAATATATGTAAATGTACATAGGTTAACATTATCATATTTTTTTCATTACTAGTTGTTGCACGCGATTCTTGCAAGGATATAAAAAATTGTAATGTGAGATGAAAGAAAAAAGATTATAAAAAGACATAAAATATAGTGAGGTGATAAAAAAGAACGAAAAGTATGTGGGAAAAAAGAAATGTGGGGTAAAGTAAGAAAGAAAAAATAAATCATAATTGTGGAATTATTAAATAAATGAAAGCTTGTAAGAAAAAATAAATATGGAGAATGTGGGAAGAGAAAAAAATAATTGTAATAGGGTTCCTTAAAATTATGAAAGTTTGTGAGGGCAAAGAATATAGAGAACATGAGAATGAAAAATCGAGTAGTGGGGTGAGAGGAAAAAAAAATATAATTATAAAATAATGAAAAAATATTAAAATTACTATTATGGCATGTATCTTTGAAAGAATAAAAGGGCAAAATGGACCGATTAAAAACTGGTACAATCAATAGAATTATTATTATTTATTACAATAATACATATAGATATTACGAAAATTAAATTCTTATTTTAAACAAAAAAAAAAATTGAGTGAACATAAATATGGGCCGTAAGTGATTCATTGGCCCAATAGGCATCCTGGGCATTACAATTTTAATTTAGGTCCAAGCCTTTAATATCTTATTGGGCCTTGAGAGACGATTATCGGCCGAAATTCAAACTTTGTTTTCACACAAAACGGTACATTTTTTGGTTCGATATAAAAGGATCTCCCACCCTATTTTAGTTCTCAATCTCATTTCTCTCTTTAATTTCTTCCTTTGATTTTCTGCTTTGGACTTTTCAATTCGCAGTTTCTTTGGTTTTTTCTCGCCGAGAGGGGGAAATTCTCTTCTGATTTTCATAGTTTTTCAATTTCTTTTGAGTGGAATGAATCGCATTCGAAAGTGGTCGTACGATCGATGAAGATGCGCAGTGATGGAAGAACACTCTCGGAAATTCCAACGAAAACATCAAAAACGAAAAGAGACGAATATGAAGATCAGCGTGCTGAGAAAGGGCATGGTAGCATGTTACTGTGAGTTAAAACCCTTCTTGTTTCTATTTTATTTTGTGTGTTCTTGATACTTCTTTTTCAGTTTTTTTTTTTCAGTTTTGCAATTTTCTTTTTCTTACTCTACACTTTTCCGATACTTGACTTTTCTTTTTTTTATTTTGCTTTGTTTTTATTGATACTTTCTTTAAACTTTTGTAAATTTTTCCCCATATTTATATTTCAATTTTCTGATTTTTTTGTTTTGGTTTATTATTTCTTCTTGTTTATATGTTTGATATTTGTTATTTATTATTTTTCGTTTTTGTTTTCTTGATAATTCTTACTTTTAGCTTTTGTATTTTTCCCCATATTCTATTTATCAATTTTCTGATTTTTTTCCATTTTGCTTTCTTTTTTATGCGTTTTGACATTTCTTGTTTTTTCTATGGTTCTTTTTATATTTTATATTTTCCATTTTGTTTTCAATTTGGTTGTTCATTATTGTTTCTCATTTTTTTTCAAAAGGTCATTATTGTTTTTCTGGTAGTTGATTTTCTTATAGTATCTTGTACAGGTACCTTTAATTAACTATTTAGTCCCTTCTTTGGGAGTTGGACTCTTCTCATGAAGCATGCTTAATTTCTGTACTAGTCTCTTCTAATCATGAAGAGTATGAAATTAACGTGCAAACTGAAACTCGTGAGAGCCACATATTGTATATGTGCTTCATGTCACCTGTGTTGATAAATCAACATTTTGAGCATGACTAAGGCTTTATCTGAACGTAATTATGTGTTCTTTGTTAGTATTCTATAGCAGAGCAACAAAAATCGAAATGGCTTGTCGGAAAATAGGATGCAGGCAATTCATCTTTTTCATTCCAACTCTTACATTAGTTTCTAGTTGTCTTGAAGACAGCATCTACAATCATGGGAGCCTTCATCTGTTGAAGTTTATTGCACATTGCAGACCATCTGATAGAGGTAAAAAAAAATTGAAATGGGGGTTTGTTCTTCCCAATTCAAGCTTGAGAAGGAGGCTCCAGAAAGTTGGGGAGGGAGAAGAGAAAAAAAGATAAAAGTGCCTCTACGTTTCTTGCCCTTTTTCATTCCCATATATTGTTGAATACATATAATTTTGCCGACTGCTGACATTGTCCTCGGTCTATTCCTTTCCCTAACAGATTTTGTCTTTACAGGGTTAGTAGCTGTAATCTACATTCCTATTTGCAGGAGGCCCAACAGCCTTGTGCCATATCACCATCTTAAATTGCTGTTGGGATTTAGCAATTGTTGTTGGCTGAAGATAGGTGCCTGCATATTTCAATTTGATTTAATTGGATAAAGAGTCTACTTCATTTAGTTCAATGCTAGTGTCTTTTCTATCAAGCTACTTCTCCTGATTTATTTAAATACTGAAAGCACAAGCAAATGATCAAGTCTCAATGTCATTACTACTCAAATACTAAGAACGGTCTTTATTTATTTATTTTTCGCCAAAAGCTTATCATCTCTTATTGCTTCAGCATCAACACAATTTCAAAGATGACCATGAAGGATCTTCCTACTGCTGTAAGTCATGCTCTCATTGAAGCTTTTTCTCGTCAATATCTATGTTTTGAAGAAAACAATACCATTGAATTCTTTATCTTGCACAACTTCCAACTGTGACATCATTTTGTATCAAAGGAGGATTACTGATGAGCTTGTTTGAGTTCCAATATAGTAGCACTAATCTGAGAGCTCTTCTGCTTAGTTTATGGTTATTTAAGGTATAATGTTCCTCACCCTCTTTCCTTTTTCGTTTAAGTATTATTAATTGGAAAAAGCAAAATTCAAAATCTTTTCAGAACTCAGGAAGTATATATGTTGTTGTTGGTTTCTTCTTTCCCTTGATTGTTAATGCAGGAAATGTTGCATTTGGGAATAGCATCTGAAATAACAATTCGAGCTTGAGAAAGAGGCTCAGAAAGTTGGGGAGGGAGAAGAGAAAAAAATATACAAGTAACTGAACGTTTCTTGCCCTTTTTCATTCCTAGATAGTGCTGAATACATATAATTTTGCATACTGCTGACATTGTCCTCATCCTATTCTTTTTCCGACCAGATTTTGTCGTTACATGCTTAGTAGCTGTAATCTTTTAAGTATACAGGCTTCACTTTTGCTCGGTTGGATTGTTTGGGGTTTGGCCCATCAGAAGAAACATTCGTGTTTGCAGGAGGCCCAAAACGGCCTTGTGATAGATGCCTCTTCAATTTGCTTTAATTCGATAAAGAGTCTAATTCATTAGTTCAATGCTTAGCGTCTTTCCTAGCAAGGTACTTCTCCTAATTTATTTAAATACTGAAAACATAAGCAAATGAATAAGTCTCAATGTCATTACTACTCAATTACTAACAACAGTCTTTATTTATTGATTTTTCGCCAAAAGCTTATCATCTCTTATTGCTTCAACATCAACACAATCTGAAAGATGACTGTAAACGTGAAGGATCTTCCTACTGCTGTAAGTCATGCTCACATTGAAGCTTTTTCTCGTCAGTATCTATATTTTGTTGAATATTTAACGTACAATAGTTGAAGAAAACAATCCCATTGAATTCTTTATCTTGCACAACTTCCAACTGTGACATCATTTTGTATCAAAGGAGGAGGATACTGATGAGATGGTTTGAGTTCCAGTATAGTCACCTTTCTGATCAGGTTCTGTTAAGAGAAATGGTGCTGCAGCTTTAGTAGCACTAATCTGAGAGCTCTTCTGCTTAGTTTATGGTTATTTATGGTATAATGTTCCTCACCTCTTTTCTTTTTTCGTGTATATATGTTGTTGGTTTCTTGTTTCCCTTGATTGTTAATGCAGGAAACGTTGCATTTGGGAATAGCATCTGAAATAACAATTCAGATGTTGGAAGTAGATTATGCTTCCATTCTTTTTGCTCGATAACTTATAAACTTAAATGTTGAGAACTAACTTTGAGGATATTTTGTAAAGCAATTGAACAAAAATTTCATGTGGTCATTGCCTGGAATTTTAATATTTTTTAATTTTATTTACGTTTTATTGGTACTTTATTTAAACTTTTGTATTCTTTTCTCATATTTTATGTTTCAATTTTTTGGAATTTTTTTTTTGTTTTTTATTCTTTCTTCTTGTTATATGTTTGTTTTTTTAATTTTATTTACGTTTTATTGATACTTTTGTTTAAACTTTTGTATTCTTTTCTCATATTTTATATTTCAAATTATATTTCAAATTCTTGAATATTTTTTTTGTTTTGGTTTATGCTTTCTTTTGTTTATATGTTTGATTTTTTTAATTTTATTTACGTTTTATTTATACTTTATTTAAACTTTTGTATTCTTTTCTCATATTTTTATATTTCATTTTTTTTGGAAATGTTTTTCGTTTTGGTTTATTCTTTCTTCTTGTTTATTATGTTTGATATTTATTATTTTTTATATATTTTTTTGTGTTTTTTTATACTTGTCCATTTTGGTTTCTTCTTGTTTATATGTTTTATTGATACTTATTTAAACTTTTGTATTCTTTTCTCGTATTTTATATTTCAATCTTCTTGTCTATATGTTTGATTTTTATTATTTTATATTCTTTTTGTTTTTCGTTATATTCTTGTCCATTTTGTTTTTTATTTTTTATTTTTTATGTTTTCACATTTCTTGTTTTATTTATATCATTTTTTCTATTGTCCATTTTTATATTTTGTTTCCAATTTAGTTGTTCATCTTATGGTATTTGTACTTTTAATTAACTTGTAATAAAGAAGCAAAGATTAAAAAGAAAAAGGAAAAAATTGGTTTTGTCTTTGTTCTTTTGAATCATTGTTTTAATATATTGAAATTTTAAACAAAATTTGCATAATTAAATAAAATAACCATATAAATAAATATGCGTTGCACATACTATTATCTTGACAAAATTTATAAGTTTAATAATTAAGAAAAAAATAAAGTATTTCATAAATTATAAATATTATTTTAAAATTTAATAAGTCCTCTTTATAAATGAAAAGATCTTATTCATTAAGTGAAAATTCAAAAATAATATATAACTAATTAAATTGTTATGTAAACACATGGTTCTGTTATTCATTTGCTAGTTTGATTTTGTTGAAGGAAAAATCCTCTTGCTTATAAATTTATTGAGTTTTTTTATGTAATTATTTATCATCTACCCACTCTGCCTGTCGTTTAAGTCTTAATATCAACTTCCTTATTCATCTTTAACTATTTTCATTGTCTTCTAAAATTATGAACTTTACTTGAATGGTTCAAAATTAAGTACTTAATTGATGCTTTATCTTCGATTTCCTTTTGTAATAGGGAACGTATCCTATTTTTCTAGATGCCAAACATCCATCTGAACAATCAACATCTATCTTATTTTTAATAAATAGTTATAAAAATATAGACATGTTATAAACTTTGAATTGTTTTGAAAAATATAATTAGTTATAAATTTTTGATATGATGTATAATAGTCGCAATTCAAGCTGCGCAGTGGGTCGAGTTGGGTGAGCCCAACTCAGAATCGGATTGAATCAATAAAGAAATGAACTGGATTAGCCCAAGCCTGCTTGGGATCGGGCCGGTCCTAGGTTAGTGGCCTAGGACCACTTGGTTTTGAGCTGGGTCTGGGTCGGGCTATTTTTTTATATGATAATATTACATGACATATAAGTTTAATTTTATTCTCCTAAACTATAACTATTCTAGTAGTTTTTTATACTTTTGAAACTCTAAAAATTATTATCATTATTGTTCTACTTTTAAATTTAAAATACTTTGATTCCTTAATACTTTTAATTTATTATTATCTAAGTTCATTAATTCTTAACTATTATTTTTTCTAGTTATGATTTTGTGTGATTTAATTAATTTATTATTTATTTTATTTCATAATTTATTATGATTTTGTGTGATTTAATTATTTCATTATTTAAATAATTGTTCAAAAGAAAACCTCTATTTTATAAAAATTAAAAATAAAATAGGCACATTCGAGTCTGATTCGGGCCTCAATTGGGCCAGTTCACGGACTAGGCCTGAGTTTATAAATAGTCCTAATTGGGGCCCATCTAAAGGCTCAGGATCACCCCCGAGATCGGTCATGAACAGTGGGTTGGTCTTGGACCGGTCCTAAGTCGGCCCGTCCCACTGTGCACATTGATTGAGTTATTAAGATTTTTACCATGACAACACTTGCAGATTTCTTCTTTCTTCTTCCTTCTCTCTCTTTTTTCTCTCTCCTCTCTTTGCAAAGTCGGTGCCGTCTCCGCCGCCTCTACCCTTGAGAGGTAACCCCCTTCCCCCCTCGCCCCGCCACCACTCGCCATCCGCCACCAGTCACCACCACCACCTCCCCCAAATACAATGAAGCCCCTCCCCTCACCACAATCAGGTTTTATTTTTTGCTTTTTAATTTTATCTTAAAATTTTATTTATATTTTGAGTTTATTTGATGAGAGGATGTTGGGTGATGGTTTATTTGTTGGATGGTGTTGAATATTTGTAAATTATTTTGTTGATTAATTTTTTATGCTTATAAATTATTTTTGTGTATAATTTTGTTGATTAATTTATTGTGAATAATATTTGTTGGATGATGTTTAATTGTTGGTTAATTATTAATGAAATTAGTGTACAATTTCTAAATTATTAAAAAAATCTAAAATTTTGTAAATTTCTGTAATTTTATCATTTCTGAAATTATTTTGAATTTCTAAAATTTAAAAATATTTTGCCATTTTTTTAAAATAACTGATTTTTTATACTGTAATTTTTAAAAAAAATTTTTTTTTTTAATTTATGAAATTTTTTAAAAATTTGGAATATTTTCAAAATTACTGATTTTTTTAAATCTGTATTTTTAAAAAAAAATCCAAATTTTTAATAATTTTGAAATACTTTTGAATTTCTATAATTTTAAAAAAAAATATATGGAATTTTTTAAAATTAGATTTTTTTTTTAAAAGCTGTAATTTAAAAAAAATTCCAAAATGATGTATGAAATTTTTATTGTATATGGGTTTGTATGTTGTTAAATTATTTGTATATATGTTGTATGAATATAATGTATGTATATGTTTTATGTTCTAAATTTCTATAATTTTAAAAAAAATGTCAGAACATTTTCACAATTTTTAGGAACATTATGCACCTAAATGCCATTTTTAGAAAATTAGGGGACCTTAATTTAATTTTACAGAAATAAGAATTTTATGAAAATATTAAAAAATTATGGATTACAATGCAATTCTTTAGGGAAATTATGCACCTAATTGTAATTTTTAGAAAACTAGAGGATCTTAATGTCATTTTAGAAAAATAAGAATTTTATGAAAATATTAATACTTAAATTTTATTTTTGTGATTTCTAATCAGTTCTAACAGTAATTTTTGAACAGGAGACATAATTTCGGACGCCCAATCAATCCGAACTGGCCCGATCGTCTAGCGCCCCAGCCTCTAACTTATCTCCTGCACCTGACGGCGATGACGACGACGACGAAAATGCGGCCGCAGAGGACCACAATTTAGATTAGGATTTTTTTTCTACTAATATAAAAAAAGTATAATTTTAAATGAATTTATTATTTTTTTGTTATATTATGTGTTTTTTAAATGATATTGCACAATTTATTTAAAAAAATCATTTATTTAATTTTATAAAAATAAATATTAAAATATATTAAAAACATTAAATTAAATAAATTAAATAAAATAATTATTAAAATATATTAGATTAATATTAAAATTTATAATTGCATTTGTAACGGCTTTTATAACACATATACATTGGACATATTTGACAAGCCGTTACAAATATTGTTACAAAGGCAGTTTACAAATTCAATTTAATTAAGTCATTACAAAAGCAATTCCAATTTTTTTTTTTAAAATTTGACAGCATTTGTAACGGCTAACTAACGACTTTTCAACTAGCCGTTACAAATAACTTGTAACGCTTGTTTTACCCGCGTAGGTTAGGCCGTTCCAAAAATAGTTATAAATAAAAAGAAGGCATTACAAATTAATAAAAAAGTCGTTACAAAAGCCGTTTCAATAAAATAATTTTTTTGTAGTATAGTAGCTAATTTCATGTTACAGTTTACATATTTTAAGACAATTTAATAACTTATTATTCTAAAGTTTAAAGCACTAATATTTCTCTTAATTTCAATAGAAAAATCTCTTTAACTATTTCTCATTAAAATAAACAAAAGTAAATTTGTTTATGTCTTTTACTCGATTTTACAGTTTACATATTTTAAGACAATTTAATAACTTATTATACTAAAGTTTAAAGCACTAATATTTCTCTTAATTTCAATAATCTCTTTAATTATTTCTCATTAAAGGAAATAAAAGTAAATTTTGTTATTATGTCTTAAGCTCAATTTTATTTCAACTTTGGCTCAATTAAATTTATTTATGATAGTTCTTCTATGATACGAAGTCGACCAAGGTCTGGGCCTTGATGGTTGTTTGAGGTAGATACGAGATTTCGTATGCGCTCAGCTTTATTGCCCATTTTACTAATCGCCTAGATGCCGCCTAGGACTTGCTTTAGAGGAGTATTGGTTCTGACCCCTACGGGATAAGAAAGGGAGAAAGGGAGTAAGGGCGTAATTTCCTTGCAGTGATGACCAAAACCAGGGCCATGGATAGATAACGGCATTCTGCCCTGTTGAGAACTTTATTGACGTAGTAAATGGGTGTCTGAGTACCATTTTCTTCTCGTACCAGCACAGAGCTGACGGTCTGGGACGTTGAGGGTATGTAAAGGTAAAGGGTGTCTCTAGGTATCTGCATTACCAGCAAAGGGAGCTTTGCCAAATACGCTTTGAGTTTTTCAAACACTCGTTGACACTCTTCGGTCCATTTAAAATCCTTGACCTTTTTAGTGTTTTGAAGAATGACAGACCCTTTTCGGCGGATTTTGAGATGAATCACTGAGCGCGGCCATTCTCCCTGTCAGTCGTTGCACTTCATTGATGTTGGTGGGGGATCTCATGTCTAGGATAGCCTTGATCTTGGCTGGGTAAGCCTCAACACCTCATTGGGTCATCATGAATCGCAGGAAACGTCCTCATATAGGATCTTATTTTTGTAACCTTTCATGGATCACCAGGTGTAAGTTCAATAGTGAGGAGCTCCTCCACAGGTTGGATCGTGGCAGGGGTTTCTTAGTCTAGTTCTGGACTAAGTACTGGGTTCTTCCCTCGCTTATTGAAATCCTTGGTTTCTGAGGTTTCCTCCAACCTTCTTTTCTTCCTCTTCTGATGGCTTCGACATAGCATTTATGTGCCTACAATGCGTCGGCCTGGGCTTCACCCACTCTTTCGATTACTGGGAATTTAATCTTCATGTGATATGTAGATATGATTGCTCGAAAAGCGTTGAGTATCGGTCGTCCCAAGATAACATTGTATGCTGATGGGATATCCATCACCAAGAATGCAGGCATGTCTTTCATAAAGGTACGGTTCCCAAGGTTAACGGGAGCGAGATCATGCTCTTTAGATGAAATACCTCCCCAGCGAAGCCGTACAGGGAAATGTCTACTGCCTCGAGGGGCACATCTTCCAATTGCATTTGGTCATAAGCCTCTCCAAAGAGTATGTCGGTCGAGCTGCCTGAGTCTATGAAGACACGTTCTATTTCGTAGTTGGCCAACAGGGCTGTGATGACCAGGACGTCATTGCCCTATGTTCTAGGTCCATATCACCCATCTTGGACAAACTGAATGAGAGGGGCGTCATTGGCAGGCTCCATGTCCATCACTTCTCTTACCGACGTCACATGGGTTTCTCGTACCTGGGCCTTTCTTGCCTTTTGTGAGTCTCCACCGATAGGACCGCGTATGATCAACCTTATCACACCCTTTCTAGGCGGGTCATTGACCTCGATCTTTCCCGTCATTGAAGACCTAGGCATGTCTTTGACTGGATATTCGGGGCTGGAATTTTTGACATTCTCATCTCTTTCAGTCTCGTGCTTCTGGTATGGCCCAGTACCTCTGGCTTTCTCCCAACATACGTGTTCCTGCAGGTAACCATTTTAGATTAATCGTTTGATCTCATTCTTCAAGTGTCTGCAATCTTGTGCCCATAGTCATTATTAAATTGACTTGGGACGTTGAGGGCCATCCTTGTATGACCTGGGCCTGGACAGCAGACCCTTGCCTTCCACGGTCATGAGTGCCTGGGTTATGGGAACGGCTAGAGGAGGTGTACACCATATTCACCATTTGCCACGCTGGCTTCTTGTCTTTGAAGTCTGTCTTTGATTTTTTGGAAGGACATTCGTCATTATTTTTCTTCCTCTTTTCTCCTCGCCCTTCTCCTTTGGATGTCTGGGCATTCTCCATGTTCATATACTTAGTCGCCCGGGCCAGGAGAGCGTCAAATTTGGTGGCTGGTTCTTAGCCAGGGACTTGAAGAAGTCTCCGTCCAGCAATCCTTGTGCAAAAAGAGCTGGGCTTAACTTCCTGGTCACTGACGGAACTTCCAAGGCGTCGTGTTGAAAGACTGAAGGTACTCCTTCAAAGGCTCTCCTTCCTTCTGGCGGATGGAGAAGAGACTCAATTCGGTCTTTCGGTGCTTCTTGCTACTGGCGAAGTGGTGCAGGAAAAGGGAACGAAATTCATGAAAGTTTCCTTATCTTGGCAAAGAAGGGTACTGCGACAATGGGGAGAGCAGGGTTCGTTACTTTTGGCTTTCTAATGAGATGGTTCGAGTTCCAGAATAGTCACTTTTCTTACCAGGTTCTGTTATGAAGAAACGTGGTGCTGCAGATTTAGTAGCACTAATCTGAGAGCTCTTCTTAGTTTATGGTTATTTATGGTATAATGTTCCTCACCCTCTTTCTTTTTTTGTTTATGTATTTATATATTGGAAACAACAAAATTCAAAATCTTCTCAGAACTCGGAAGTATATGTGTGTTAGGTTTCTTCTTTCCCTTGATTGTTAATGCAGGAAATGTTGCATTTGGGAATATGCAGGCTTCACTTTTGCTCGGTTGGATTGTTTGGAGTTGGCCCAGCAGAAGAAACATTCCTATTTGTAGGACGCCCAACAGCCTTGTGACCCATCTTAAATTGCTGGTGGGAATTCAACAATTGTTGTTGGCTGAAGATAGATGCCTGCACATTTCAATTTGCTTTAATTGGATAAAGAGGAGTCCACTTCATTTAGTTCAATGCTAGCGAATTTCCTATCAAGGTACTTCTCCTGAGTCCTGATTTATTTAAATACTTGAAGCACAAGCAAATGATGAAGGCTCAATGTCATTGCTATTCAATTACTAAGAACGGTCTTTATTTATTTATTTTTCGCCAAAAGCTTATCATCTCTTATTGCTTCAGCATCAACACAATCTGAAAGATGACCGTGAAGGATCTTCCTACTGCTGTAAGTCATGCTCACATTGAACTTTTACTCGTCAATATCTATGTTTTGTAGAATATTTATCGTACAATAGTTGAAGAAAACAATCCCATTGAATTCTTTATCTTGCACAACTTCCAACTGTGATATCATTTTGTATCAAAGAAGGGTACTGCGACAATGGGAGAGCAGGGGTTCGTTACTTTTGGCTTTCTAATGAGATGGTTCGAGTTCCAGAATAGTCACTTTTCTTACCAGGTTCTGTTATGAAGAAACGTGGTGCTGCAGATTTAGTAGCACTAATCTGAGAGCTCTTTTGCTTAGTTTATGGTTATTTATGGTATAATGTTCCTCACCCTCTTTCTTTTTTTTTTTTTATGTATTTATATATTGGAAACAACAAAATTCAAAATCTTCTCAGAACTCGGAAGTATATATGTGTTGTTAGTTTCTTCTTTCCCTTGATTGTTAATGCAGGAAATGTTGCATTTGGGAATATGCAGGCTTCACTTTTGCTCGGTTGGATTGTTTGGAGTTGGCCCAGCAGAAGAAACATTCCTATTTGTAGGACCCCAACAGCCTTGTGACCCATCTTAAATTGCTGGTGGGAATTCAACAATTGTTGTTGGCTGAAGATAGATGCCTGCACATTTCAATTTGCTTTAATTGGATAAAGAGGAGTCCACTTCATTTAGTTCAATGCTAGCGAATTTCCTATCAAGGTACTTCTCCTGAGTCCTGATTTATTTAAATACTTGAAGCACAAGCAAATGATGAAGGCTCAATGTCATTGCTATTCAATTACTAAGAACGGTCTTTATTTATTTATTTTTCGCCAAAAGCTTATCATTTTATTGCTTCAGCATCAACACAATCTGAAAGATGACCGTGAAGGATCTTCCTACTGCTGTAAGTCATGCTCACATTGAACTTTTTCTCGTCAATATCTATGTTTTGTAGAATATTTATCGTACAATAGTTGAAGAAAACAATCCCATTGAATTCTTTATCTTGCACAACTTCCAACTGTGATATCATTTTGTATCAAAGAAGGGTACTGCGACAATGGGGAGAGGGGTCGTTACTTTTGGCTTTCTAATGAGATGGTTCGAGTTCCAGAATAGTCACTTTTCTTACCAGGTTCTGTTATGAAGAAACGTGGTGCTGCAGATTTAGTAGCACTAATCTGAGAGCTCTTCTGCTTAGTTTATGGTTATTTATGGTATAATGTTCCTCACCCTCTTTTTTTTTTGTTTATGTATTTATATATTGGAAACAACAAAATTCAAAATCTTCTCAGAACTCGGAAGTATATATATGTTGTAGGTTTCTTCTTTCCCTTGATTGTTAATGCAGGAAATGTTGCATTTGGGAATATGCAGGCTTCACTTTTGCTCGGTTGGATTGTTTGGAGTTGGCCCAGCAGAAGAAACATTCCTATTTGTAGGACGCCCAACAGCCTTGTGACCCATCTTAAATTGCTGGTGGGAATTCAACAATTGTTGTTGGCTGAAGATAGATGCCTGCACATTTCAATTTGCTTTAATTGGATAAAGAGGAGTCCACTTCATTTAGTTCAATGCTAGCGAATTTCCTATCAAGGTACTTCTCCTGAGTCCTGATTTATTTAAATACTTGAAGCACAAGCAAATGATGAAGGCTCAATGTCATTGCTATTCAATTACTAAGAACGGTCTTTATTTATTTATTTTTCGCCAAAAGCTTATCATCTCTTATTGCTTCAGCATCAACACAATCTGAAAGATGACCGTGAAGGATCTTCCTACTGCTGTAAGTCATGCTCACATTGAACTTTTTCTCGTCAATATCTATGTTTTGTAGAATATTTATCGTACAATAGTTGAAGAAAACATCCCATTGAATTCTTTATCTTGCACAACTTCCAACTGTGATATCATTTTGTATCAAGAAGGGTACTGCGACAATGGGGAGAGCAGGGATCGTTACTTTTGGCTTTCTAATGAGATGGTTCGAGTTCCAGAATAGTCACTTTTCTTACCAGGTTCTGTTATGAAGAAACATGGTGCTGCAGATTTAGTAGCACTAATCTGAGAGCTCTTCTGCTTAGTTTATGGTTATTTATGGTATAATGTTCCTCACCCTCTTTCTTTTTTGTTTATGTATTTATATATTGGAAACAACAAAATTCAAAATTCTCAGAACTCGGAAGTATATATATGTTGTTGGTTTCTTCTTTCCCTTGATTGTTAATGCAGGAAATGTTGCATTTGGGAATATGCAGGCTTCACTTTTGCTCGGTTGGATTGTTTGGAGTTGGCCCAGCAGAAGAAACATTCCTATTTGCAGGACGCCCAACAGCCTTGTGACCCATCTTAAATTGCTGGTGGGAATTCAACAATTGTTGTTGGCTGAAGACAGATGCCTGCACATTTCAATTTGCTTTATTTGAAGGTAATTGTAATGTTCTGTAGTAGTCTCTTCTAATCATGGAGAGTATGAAATTAAGTGTACACTGAAACTCATGAGAGCCACATATTGTATATGTGCTTCTTAACACCTGTGTTAATAAATCAACATTTTGAGCATGAGTAACCTGAGCAAAAAGGCTGAATCCGCATCCCTTTCGCCCTGGGCGCTGCTTCAAGGCTTCTATTCACATCTTCATCTGCCACTGATTCCTCCGATCGCATGAGATACAGCTCGTGGATCTATTCCAAAGAAGTCCCCCACCATGAAGGCATTCTGAAATGACTATACTCCTACGGCTGGTACAGGACTCGACTCCGCAAAAGCAGCTGGTCACAGAGAGGTTTCAACTTTCATTCAATCATTTGGCTGCTTTCTATCAAACTCCTTTTTCTCCCGATTGTTTGGATTGGCGATTGGCTTAAGGCTATGTGCCCTACCTCACCTCAGAGAAGTAGTCCGAGCAGAATGTGAACTAATTGTTGACGTTGACAGAGATGATTTAATTAGCTTGGGAAGGTAGTTGAAAAAGAAATCGATTAAGACCGTAAACGTAAACAGGAACGCTTAACTTTGAGTATGTTAAATACTATAATAAAGATTATTCTATATAGTTGGCATACGAAGAGGTCGATACACCGGAGCTGATGCTAAGGAAAGGAGGAGGTACTTACAAAACTCAAAGAATCGTTAGAACAACATCTATGTACCAGCGCCTTTCTCTTATACGTGCGGAGGAGGTGGGCATCTTTTTGACTTATTGTTGGCCAGGTCCAGGTTTCCTCGAACCTAGCGTTCCTCTAATTCAGTTATTAGAGTTGCCGCCTGTAAAAGAAGTCTCAGCGTCAGTTTTGGAAGGTACAGGAAGTGCTACTCAAACTGAGCTAAATCGGTAATCTTTCTTCACCCGGCAACCTAAAAAGGAAGTTTTCTAAGGTAATTGTGTGTTCTTTGTTAGTATTGTGTAGCAGAGCATAAAAAATCGAAATGGCTTGTCTGAAAATAGGATGCATACAATTCATCTTTTTGGTACTTGATTACATATTAATATATCTTGCTTTTTCATTCCAACTCTTATATTAGTTTGTAGTTGTCTTGAAGAGAACATCTACAATTATGGGAGCCCTGATCTGTTGAAGTTTATTGCACATTGCAGACCATCTGATAGAGGTAAAAGTTGTAATGGGTTTGTTCTTCCCAATTCGAGCTTGAGAAAGGAGGCTCCAGAAAGTTGGGGAGGGAGAAGAGAAAAAAAGATAAAAGTGACTAAACGTTTCTTGCCCTTTTTCATTCCCAGATAGTGCTAAATACATATAATTTTGCAAACTGCTGATATTGTCCTCGGCCTATTCCTTTTCCTAACAGATTTTGTCTTTACATGGTTAGTAGTTGTAATCTTTTAACATTCCTATTTTCAGGAGGCCCAACAGCCTTGTGACCCATATCACCATCTTAAATTGCTGTTGGGATTTAACAATTGTTGTTGGCTGAAGATAGGTGCCTGCATATTTCAATTTGATTTAATTGGATAAAGAGTCTACTTCATTAGTTCAATGCTAGTGTCTTTTCCATCAAGGTACTTCTCCTGATTTATTTAAATACTGAAAGCACAAGCAAATGATGAAGTCTCAATGTCATTACTACTCAATTACTAAGAATGGTCTTTATTTATTTATTTATTTATTTTTCGCCAAAAGCTTATCATCTCTTATTTCTTCAGCATCAACACAATCTGAAAGATGACTGTGAAGGATTTACAACGATATTTGCAAGGAATTATCTTTATGAAAATGCAGTGCAATTTTGCAATGACTTTCGTTGCAAATGAAAATGAATGGATTTTAAAACATATTTCGTTGCAAAAAATGCATTGGAATATCGCAATGAATTCCGTTCCAAATATCGTTGTAAATAAAAATTATTTTGCACCGAATTATATCAAATTATTTCATTGCAACGACTTTGCTTTGCAAAAATCATAGCAAACAAAAATTATTTTTGTAACGAAATGACCATCAATTTTGCTACGGATATACCATTGCAAAAATTGCAAA
Source organism: Sesamum angolense (assembly GCA_034509725.1). Taxonomy (NCBI): domain Eukaryota; kingdom Viridiplantae; phylum Streptophyta; class Magnoliopsida; order Lamiales; family Pedaliaceae; genus Sesamum; species Sesamum angolense. The sequence continues at coordinate 8,092,957 of JACGWL010000003.1, forward strand.
ATATGAAAAGTCAAACTTTAAAAATAATGCATTTTGAAACAAAAATTTACAACGGATAAATTTGCAACGATCGAAAATTCGTTGTATATAGCAGTGGTAAATTTTCAGGAAATTCGTTGCAAAAATCGTTACTATAGATCTGTTTTTTTGTAGTGTCATACTTTTGTTTTCAATTATTAAGAGTTTCGTCATCATCACTTGATATTTGTATTTAGAGATCTTTTATTTCTTGGTGCATTGTAAAATCTTACGTTACACTAGTACGTAAAATTTCTCTTTTCACTTTACATTTCTCTCAATTGATGAAAGTGAGAATTTTTAAATTTTGACAGAGCTATTCTTTAAACTCGCCGTTGAAACCTATGCTTTTGTTAGTTATTGCACTAATAAAGGTTACATTAAAGTTAGTACTAATCAAGGATATTGTATAGGTATTTCAAAATTCCGATGGTAGGAGATCTGTAGTTGCAAAAAAACTATTTTTTCACTTCTATATCTAAAGTCCGTATTTTACCAACGTTACGGTAAATGCAATTAAGCCTTTTAAGTTTACAACATTTATTTTTTATTCTTCTTCATTCTTAGACCATATGTTATTATACATAGATACATATGTACAATTAAACATATATGCATGGTTGATATTTATATTTTCTTTATAATAATTCTTCTTGATTGAATTTTAATTTTTCTTGAATTGTTACTTTTTTTTTATTCTTAATGTTCTATGTATTTTTGTGTAGATAAATTTGCATTCTTGTGGTCAGAATGTGGGGAAACATCTAAATCTTCTTTTGTAGTTCAAAGAATGATATGCATAGAAAAGTCTTATAGTTTCTACATCTTTGTATGTTATAATTATTTTTTGCTAATATATATTACTCTCGAGAATATTTACTAAAGATTTATTAATTTTAATAATCGAAAGTAATTGCACGTATAATGGATAAATTTCATTCTTATTTATTTATAATTGTTCTCATAAAAATTAAAACAAGATTTAGTATTATGTTATATAACTTTTCTTTCTTTTTAAAATCAAATACTTGTAATACAATGCATCTCATATAGATATCAATCGGCAAAATTGAGGTCTCATGATCTTAAAGATCATCACTCTTATTTTGAAAAAAAAAAAAAAAAAAGAAAAAGAAAAAAAAACATCTAATTCTCAGTTTTAGTCAAGTGGGGGCGGCTACATGCGTCAACGACGACTCTTCTTTATCCACTGATTACCACGAACACCTCTCTCATTTCTAGGCTACTTCACTTCGAAACTAATTGCATTTCTTTTGTTTGTTTTTTTTGGTTTTAAATTATATATTTGATTTTACTTTAGAATCATTACAGTCAATATAGTCAATTAACAACATCTCATATACATATATATATAATTAATAATTATTATTACAGTAGAACAATCGCCTATTATTAAAATAAATTAATATCCAAATATTGATATAATTTGAAAGCTGGTCGTGCGGTCTCAACTTTGTAATTTCATTTACTTATATAGATAGTGTATAATGCAGAAGCTCCAGACTTTGGTGTAAAAACAAAACTTCATGAACACATCTAATTAAACATCTCAGAAAATAATACATGTTTTTGCTGATCTGGTGAGATTTTTGCACATGGATCATCAAGAAATGACTTGCAGACCAGTAAGTCCTTTTCCCTTTCTCCTACATAGTTAGACATGTTAATATTGGCTGACATGTATCTGGATAGGCTTAATGGTGTTTGGACGAGCTTATAAACTAGTTCAAACATGTTGTCAAATGTCCGATGAGTTTTTAACAAAAGAAGCTTATAAGACCGAAAAGAGAGATTTTTGCGAGCTTGTAAACTCTTTTAAAAAGTAAGGAGTTCTTAAAAGTTACATTTAAGATTTTAACAAACTAGTTCAAATTTGTTCGTATCAGTTAAAAATATCATAACTAATATCTTATAAAGTGAACGATATCCAAACACTTTCATCTATCGTAGCTCATCATCGCACTCAGAAGTACATAAACCATCAGCAGATCAAGAACACAAAGTGCTCAAGTATCTGTGTCTTTGTTTTCTATCAGCTCAGTTAAGCTTTTAAATGATGCGGTAATTGTATAATATAATGTTGCACGTCATAATGTAATCATGTTCAAAGTTTGAAGCATTTTGCATAAACTGCATGTCTGAGTAGTTTCGTGCTGTGTGCGACAAAATTTTCAGCAAATTCAGAATACATAGAAACATCTCCATAACTAGTAGCAGGAATTCCAGTTTTCCAATTATTCATTTATAACTACTGTTTACCACAGAGATTTTTTCTCGACAAAATGACCGGGAAGAAATGTTGTATGGTCGGAGCAAGGGATCTCAAAATTTTACTAGCAGATAGCCCTCAGAACTGGAAATGGAGATTTGATGCAGATTCCAGGTCCTCATCAGAAGCCTACCTAACCCCACCTCTACCCTCCCCCTGTTCTTGATTTTGAAATTCTGTTTCTAAGTTTCTTCCTGCTGCTTAAAGGTTCTCGGAGGTGGCTGAGCTTCGTTCAGTCTTGAGGCTTGACATACAAGCAAAGATTAACGCACAAATGCTGCAGCCACGGACAGTATATGCAGCATGTCTAGTATTCAAAATAGTGGAGAGGCTGTGGGACTTCAATCTGCCAAGGCGATGATCAGATTTTAATGATGAATCAGTTAGAGATGCAGCTAAACGAGCCAGGCGCATACCTTCAACTGGTGAAGGATACAAAGGGAGGAAATGTGGTGGGGAGAGCGGATGGATGGACAGAGGTCGAAATGGGGAACTTCTACGTTGGCAAAGGAGATGACGGAGAGGTGGAGGCGCGATTGCTGGAGTTCAGGAGATGAAAGACTGGCCTCATCGTAGAAGGGGTTGTGTTTCGACCTACGTTTACGTATACAGAGACTCCATTAGTCTCAAAGAAATCTATGTTAACGAAAGTGTGGGGATAAACAAAGGATATTCCTGAACGACCACATAATCTAAAAGTTAAAATAATTAAAGAAGAAAATCATTTATTATCTCTAACACATAATAAAGTGTGGTAGTGAGATTTGAACTCAAACCTCTTATAACAGCACACCAATAAGACTCTTCTTATGGACGAAAGGGATTTATCTTAGAAAAAAACAATAGTACCAAAGATATCTATCGAAGGTTCTTTTTCTTGTATAAAGAGTAGTTTAGGCATTGGTCGATCTATCTCCGTAGTTGAAGTGTTCTTTTGCTCGTCTCTTTCTCTCTTATCTATTGCTGGCACAACTGACAATGAAATTACGAATTACAACAAATCCATATAGAGTGAGATAGCTAGTCATACGTTTCATGAGATTCAAACTCATAACTTCATATCCGTTCATGGTACCTCTAGAGTACCAATCACCCATACAATGTTCTATAGATAAAAAGATTTCTAATTTCCATTTTAGCCTAGTGGTAGCGATTTTGACAAATAACTTAATACTGCCAATTTTTAGTTTACATTTCATTTATTATGTAATTTGTAGGTTCATTTTTCATTAATCTCAATATCCATGCACGTAGTAAAGTGACTGATTCCAACCATTAATAGCCAATTATTCTGCCCATCAGATGTTGAAGTTGAAGAGAGCACACATTATATAGTGGTGAAATAGCCAAAACCGCTAAGATTTTGATCCCAAATAATATATGATTGTGCTTAAATCCAGGTTCTAATTCTATGACACCAAATTCTTCTATTAATATTGGCTTAAGTTAAAAAATAACATTAGTGCTAAATGGTATATTTACATATCTGGATATGTATATTTAAGCAGCTGTTGCTGTTCTTCCCCCACAGACGTCGCACGTTATGTATCCAAGACCTTCACAGTAGGGACATTTTGATCCTTCGTCTACCCATTCCAAGAACTGCACCTCAGAACTCCATCATCAGTAAAAACAGAGTGAAATGCTGACATGTTCAACGTATAAGAACTGTTGGTAGTGAAAGATCACTCTTGGTTTCAATATCAGAAACACTATAACACTACCTTTCCAATTCCCAAAACCTACAAAGTTTCTTGTGAGCAGAGAAAGTTGTTAGTCATAGCACAATACTACGTTTAAGCTCAATGATTGTTTGGGAAAAACTAACGACACTCTTGTTCATCGTAGTCAAATGCGGTAATATTTCATCAAAGCTTTAGAACCACAATAGATGAAGATCCATGTAAAACCATGAGACATGGGAAAACCACCACAAATGAGTTGAAACTATGAAGTAGTATCAAATAACTATTATAGAGATGTTCTCTGACCTGTGGCTCAACGTTTGGTTCGCCAGTTCCGTCACATTCTGCACGAATATCAAAGGGTATTGTGAATCTATGTAGGTATAGCTAAATGAAGTTCTACTTAAATGAAAAAGGAGCACCCCGAACAAGTGAATGAACGCTGGTCACTGAACAAGTAGAATTGGCATGAGACTTGACATGTGCCATTTCCTCTCTGGTAAAGGCCGCCACTCCTTTTCCTGACTTGTTTTAGTTCTTCTCTATCATTTTTTGTGGTTTATTGCTATATAAATAGCATATAAAGAGAATGAGAACAGAAGGGAGACTTTACCCATGCATAATAAACGGCCTTCTCCACGGCAAGAAAGGCACTTGGTTGCAACATTTCCACTTATACTCTTGGTTACAGTTCTTTTGCTATTCCCAGAAAGCCTGGAAGGTTCTTCCCACCGATTCTCTCCAAGAAGAAATACTCTGTGTTGAGAGACTTCAACTTTTGCTATACCTTCTTCAGTTACAACCATCTGCTCAACTTCAGATATGTCTGTAATGGCAGTGACTGGGACTCCATTGGCACTCTTCAAAGAAAGAAAAGAGGCACAGAACAGGACATTTAAATCAAAACGCCAGATTAATGCTCAGTAATATCAAATTTGTGTAAATTAGAAAGATTATATCAACTGACTTAAAGGTTGACAACATAATGTCGTTAATGCTATGGCTCATTATGTCAAATGTTCAAGCAACATCTGTCACACTCACATATTAGCACAACTAGGAAATATACGGATTATTGTAATTTATCAATCCATCATTATCTTTCTAGTGATACAGTAAGGAAATGGCAGAGAGTTAATTGGTGGAAAAAGAGAAGGTTCATAACAAGTTCGATACAATAATTGGCCAAATCAGATCCTATTTCCTTATTTTAGAATAGCAAAAGCATTACTACTGGCATACCTTCTCTGGACCTGTTCCTTCATGTTCTTGATTTTTGGTCATTCCTAAGCCAGAACCTCCAAATAACTTCTCCAACAGAACTCCGGTCATTATGCCGTCTTCCGGTGCTCCTAAAGTGGCCTGCCAAGAAGAGGAAAAAACAGAGGTGGCAATACCTCAATCACCACTACCATGATTTTCTCCATAGACAATGATCACAGTGGACATTGACAAGATTATATTGCAGTATATTCGTAATGATGCGACATACTTGCCAAGTTTTTACAGCACGCTCAGTTCCACTTGAGAAGCTGGAATATTCTATGTCCTCTTCACCTGAGTAAAACCCAAGTTTCTGCAAAGCTTCCTATCAAGCGCAGCATAAAACAGAATAAGCAGTATTAGATTTCATAACAGACTTAAAATAACCATAGCCAGCATGAATATTATGAGTCGCTTCAGGATATAAGTCGTAAATCTCTTTTCAATTCGAAGGGAAAGTAAAGCCAAATCACCAGAAGTGTCTAATCTAATCATTTTCCCGACTGTGAGAAAAAATCATTTTCCCATGTGCTCATGCACACATCGTAACTCCAGACATATACAACCGTGACAAGTTACTAGATGTAAGGGCAAGCATAAAATTCATAGAGCATAATAGAAGTTGCTCTATGAACCACCAAATAACAATTGCTAGAATCGTACCTGCATCGCTCGTACTTCATCTCCTTCTGATCCTATCCTCAATGTTGCCCTCTTTTGTACTTCCTTTTTATGTGGAATACTGATTACTTCCTTTATGACAACTTCCTCTTCCTCCTTAGCTGCCTCAACCACTAATGGCACAGCACTCATCCCACTATCAGCAATTCTATTTACATTCTTCCCCAAATCAGCCTCCTTCACAACCTACGGAAAAAACTGAAGTATTCATCACCATCAAAATATTACACTCGTCCTATGACTAGAAGCTGTTGTATAAAGAAAAACAACATAACATCAAAAGCAAACAAACACTATATCAAAATTTTATCTCAATGACAATAATGCACTTTTCAATCATGTAACAACCATCATAATTAATTAAAATCCAATACGGGAGGCAGGAGCTTCCTCTTTCCAAGTTTTCAAATTGATATAGACAAAACCATGCGTCCTACTAACGAGAAATAGAAATACCGATATTTCCTTCACCACAACCACTTCAAAATTTCAGCTAAATGGTTTTCAGTGGAAGGAAATATTATCTTAGCATGTAGAAAATTAGAATGCCTTGGCACAAAACGAAGACAAAATCTAAAATCAGCAACAATTAGATGTACCCAAGAATCATTTTGAATTAAAGAAACGTTTGAACCCTCCAAGAATATTAATTCAAAATTTCGGCAGTCCAATTCAAAGAATAAGTAACAAGAAAACTTCCTGAGCAAAAAGCTAAACACTGAAAGGCCACATCTTTACATACCTGCAGTAATTTTGCAATATTCGCAACAGTTTCGGAAACTGAGGCTCCCTGAAGAGAGTTGAGCCGTTCAAGCTCTTGGATTCTAAGCTTAAGACTGTTTATTTCTTGCAACAGCGCTTGGCGCTCGGCATTCCACCGCGACTCCTCCCTCAGCCACCGCTGCTCCTCCCTCAACCACCGCTGCTCCTCCCTCAGCCAGCGGGCCTCTTCGCTAATCGGGTTTTCGTTTGAGGACGAAAATGTGAAGCATACGTGGGATTTTGACAAGGGTCTCAAGGAAAAGGCCAGGATATGGGGTTTGTGAAGTAGAGGCAGTGTGATGTTCGAGCTTAAAGGTAGTGCAGATGGCAACATTTTCTACACCTCCCTCTGTGTGTGTGTGTGTGTATGCGTCTGCGTGGAGATTCTTGTAAAGCTATACAGATATGGTGTGTGTATGTATATTTATATACTCATGGTGGTGGGGGATTTAACCGAAGATATTTGTAGAGACTTTGACGGTTGAATTATAGTTAAAAACTGGTAATAACGGCCGTTAAGAACCAAGATCACTACTTCAGGACGGCGGGAAGCTTTCAGTGAGGCGTGGGAGAGGGGAAGTGGGGAAAAAAAAAAACTATTTTCAAAAATTTGGAATGCATTATTATTTTTTTTAATTTTTTGAAGTGGCGATTATATAATTAAATCAATATAATAAATAAACTGAACAATATATTAATTCGATCAACAGACTCACATTACAATAAAATTAAATTAAGTGAAACAAATACATTACAAAATAAAGTCAAACTTGCATTAAGTTGGATTAATAACCACACCTCCAAGGAACCTCAAACCCATAATCTCAAACTGTTGAATATTGAGCATAGATAAATCACATTACATATAATTACTCAAACAAGACCAACACCTTGTTTTGCTTTCTTTGAACCTAAAATTAGTAACTGCAGTTAAATCCTTTGATTCAGATACATTTCAACCTTTTGTTAATCAATTCAAAGTAAAACATCAATATAGCATAAAGATTGTATCTCTTATGCAGCCCATAAAGGGTTTTGCATAATAAATCCTAGTGCTTTGGGGGATTATAATTTCGGACAATGATATCTCCAGATGTAGATGTTCAAGTGGACTCCCCCGCAAATCTTTGCTCATAACTGGACCAAGAATGTGTGCACTACCCAAAAGAAAACATTCATAGGCAGGTTTAGATGCCGGACCGGGAAAGAAATGTGGAAATTTTCAGTTTATAAATAGGGCAAAATTCATAACAAAAACCATACTTCTCCATGACAGCGTTGACTAATGATTCAAAGACCAGTTATCCAATACACACAGTAACACATTTACCAACTCTGGATTTTCGAGCTTTTTTAACTCCAAAAGGGATTTCGAATAATTTTATTCCAAGTATGAGCTACCCACTAGTAATCGATCAAACAAAAGCTTGCAAAGCTAAATAATCACAAGAATATTAAATTGAATGCCACGAGTTAAACGACTGGATCCATTATCATAGATCTTGATCTCATCTGCATGAAGTGTCAGGGCAGGCTGGACCTCCCGTATTCCATCCAAGAGAATAAACTGCTAGTGCTGATGATCAGTCGAGCTTTACATTAGAATACAGAAGGGTGTCCCTGGTGAGTGGCATGTTCAAAAGGAAGAGAATCTGCAGCCAAACAGAAAGAGAGATTCAGATGAAGTTCCGCAAATGTGTTTCTTATATGATAGGGAGGCAAGAACAGAAGATCCATATATTCAAGCATCATATGACCATAAGTGAGTGTCGTTGCGAAACGATATAAAACTAAACTAGAAAACCCCACTGAGGACCTGCTTTTGAACATTGTAGTATACTAAACTATCCACCAGATCAAAACAACTGTCCCTTTTTGTGCCACATCCCCAAGTTTCACCAGATCAACTCCTAATATTGTTTCTAGTGAGAGCCAAAATCCCCAGTTATTACTAAATATCATGTCCTCGATTATACCTATTCCTTTTATTTTTTGTGCAAGTCTATCCCTTCAGCCTTTCAATTAGATATGATTTTGCCTGGATTTCATTTAAAAACTTTCATGGTTTACGAAATATGGTATTATAACAATTTGATTGAATATAAGGATTATGCACAACATCTTGCGAAGAAAACTTTACCCCCAAAATAGTGGCAATAAGAAGAATGATTCCTGTTATCCAAGCCAAGGTCGTTCTAACGAACAGCACTTCTGCAATTTCGGTGGAATTTGGAGAGGCTTTTGTTTCCTCCAACCAACGAGCAGATGGTCGAGAAGCTACTGTGACGTGGAACATATTCTCCAGCTCTGGGCCTGCCCGCCCACTTTTGGCAATGACTCCAACAATTTTTCCTGCTATGAAACAACTATTATTAGGTTCCACGACATAATTATAAATAAAGAAAAAATGTGACTGGTACTGTCTGTAAGCAAAATTGATTTGCAAAAAGAAAAATATTAATCTTTCAGGAAAAGTAATCAAATGGAAGAACATTCTCCATATTTGAGCAGACTATTGCTGAAGAATTTTTAATACAGAATATGTCGACTGTCAAGCATGAGATGCATCTGTAGGTCAGGACAAAAGCAACAAAAGACATGCTAATGTATAAATAAGCAAACTAATTCCGCTTCTCAAAGCCATCAGCACAGAGAACAATACAGAAGGACCAATTAACATCATCATCAAACAAAAGGGCATTCAACCTTGATATGCTGCCTGCAAGGAGTCAAATGCCTTTGAAATGGAATTGACAAATACTTCCAATCCACTCTGAGCGATGCCTTCTTTTCCATAACGATCTTGTAAAGCCTGTGAAACAAAATAACTCTCAAGCAAAGAACTAGAAATGAAATCATGTAATGCCCACCAGATGTTTGATGTATAGAAATCAGAGGAAGTTATTTCAATCTCCATATGCTAAGAGTTCACTAGTAATTAAAACAATTGAAGTTATCAGATTCCACAATCTCCTCCATTGTATTACAAAAGATGCACAATTGGCTCAATGGAGACTAGCTCTACCTTAGCTTCCTAAAGCTTATTTATTTTACTTAATTTCTACATTTTGCAGACAAATTTATAAATAGAAAGGACTCATCAAACGAACTAAGCATTATAATGTTCTGCAGTTAGCTTGGAGATGCACATGTTTCTTGAGAATAAGGGAGAATCATGCTGAGATAATCAAAGGGTAACATAACCATCTGCAGCCTATAATAATGTTAAATTTCCAGAAAGTAGATTATTAAGGAGCCACCAAAGGAAACTTTTAGCTAAATTAATCAATTAGAAGATTAGAATCTGCCGAATCACCTGTTTGAATATTTGAGCTCTAAGAACAACCTCTGAAATAACTATAATTTAAGGAAAGTTTGGTTTACCTTGATTCCATCAAATCTCCCTGTAATGAGCTCTGCTGGACTCCGCTCACTTTCTGCAAACACTTGATGTATCTCTTTTGCCCTTCTAATATTATTAACGAGGGTCACAAGACTCGTTGCGAATTCCCTGTCAGCTCTCTGTTGAATTCAAATAAAGTCCTTCAAAACATTCTTAGAAATAAAGGAAGTAATCATAATTAATCGAAATCAATGGCAACATTGGAATTTTTTAATATTAAGAACCTCTGACATATGAAGTCTCAGAAAGGCTCCATCAGCCATGGGAAGGATTAACTCTCCATTCAGTGGTCCTGATGCATCTTCAGTATATGATCCACCCAACCAAGATGCCTGAGAACAAAATACAAACATCTTATAAGTTAACATTTAGACAACGCGGGAGGGGGGAGGAACAGAGCGAGAGAAACAGGACTAACAAAATCACTTAGTTCTTTTTCTGAACATTCAGGATCACTTGATTCTCCATTCAATGAGACCAAAGACACTTCATTTTCATCTGCAGCAACATAAAAGGAAGATTGGTCAAGGAATTCAGATAAGATGGTGACTTTGGATAATGTAGCAGTCAAAGAGGTGAGTTACCTGGCAGCTGAATGTCCACTCTTTCATCTCCTTCAACCTTGATCCTCAGAGCATTACTAAATGGAGATTTTTTTAAATCATCAATGAGTTGAGAGTCTGCATAGGTAACAGCATTCAGTGACCATTTTACCACAGAAAGAACAAGCATAGACTGCAACTTCTAGGTAATTTCGTTTAAGCAGCAAACCTTCAGCTCCTGTAACTTCAAGCATTAACATGGCACGGGGCCTATCAAATGGATTAGGCTTAAGCACCTCATTTAGCTGCAAAATGATCAGTCAGTAAACATGGGCAATAAAGTTACAGCAGGTATAGAAAAAAATTGAAGAACCAGTTGTATTATATTGTACCTTGGATGAACTAGCAGCAGTAAGTGTAGAAGGGGGTGAAAAGCCAAGCAACACTGATGCAGTAGCACCAATTTCAGTTGGAGAAAGTGAACCAGTCTGCATAAATAACCAAAATATCAGCACTTTTTCCAATAAAATAAAACTATTTAAATCTATATAATGAAAAGCAAAACAGCATAAACTTAAGAGAACCACCTCAAACTTACATATCCAGTAGCAAAGGTAATGATAAGAATTTAAACAATTATAATTCGTGAAAATATGAGAATGTATCCGACAGATACACCTCAAGCAAATACTAAGACAATGATTGATTGGAAATATCAACAGTGGAATTCAAGCATTTTCAAGGAACCACATCCACACAACAAAAATCAAAATCAAAATAGTTGGTGGAAGCATCATTAAGGCCAAATGTCAATTGAAGCATCACATAATTGGATTTGTTGACCATTTTGGGCCGCTTTAACTAAAAAGGCAAGAATAACAGGCTAAAAAGCTCCATTGTCTCATTACTAGTTGTTGTAAATCCTTCTAACCTTGGGTTTGGCATCATATCAATATCGACAATGCTAATGTTTTCAAAGCAAAGATATTAACTACAGGGGCCTTATTGCATAGTACCTCATTTCAGATACAATCAGGAATTGCCCCTACTAATGTTGAAACTTTTTAAATTCCTTTGGCTGGCTTAGTCCATTTCTCTAATAATACAACACAAGCACACTCAAGGACAGAATTATATAGATAAAAATCAAATTTTCATATATCATTCTTCAGCTTCAAATTAACAGTCACCATTTTCTTTCTATTGTCTGCACTTGCGACACAAATTTGGAAATCCATCCAAACAGTATTCCTTTCTTCTATCAAACTTCAACAAATTTCATGACCTATTAGTAGGAAATACTGCATCATTTAATCTATATTTCAGAAAAACAAGCATACACTTGACAAGCCATGTTGTGGATATTTTCTAAACACTGGATTCAAACTTCAGGAAGATACTCTCAATTTCCTTGGGCATCCATACTTTAAGATAAACCTTTAAGTTGGCATAGCCTAGATCAGAACAACTTGTCATCTCAGTTAGTCATAGAAGGTCAAAAGGTAAAGGACAACCAAACAAATCAAATTAAAATGGAGAACTGGCCTAGAGTGATAATTAACCAGAAAACCACATTTGGAGACTTGGAAGCCTGCATGCTCATGAGTTACTTCAAGAAAAAAGCCCCAAGATAGGCTAAATCTTCAATCTTCAAACCAAAAGGTTTCTGTATCACTAATTCACAACATCATAAATCTTAGAAAATTTACTAACACACAGAGCAGTATCAGCAAAGTTTTCAAGTATCTCACTGGTCAATGACTCAATTCAGCACCATCCCAAAGGAAACTCACGATAGCAGAGTAACGAAATAATTATCTCAAATTTCCAAATTCTTAATCAGATTAAATATCACTAATAATCGCATCAAGTTCTGCTTCAAACTTCAATCACACTAATAATCTCTCTTTCCAATTAATTTCTCATTAAACTTTCAACAAGTCCTGAGGCTATAACCAATTATTCCATCATTAATAAAACAAAAGAGATATATTCATAAAACCACAACGCAGTGACGCATCGTTTGCATAGAAAACAAATCTCCAATATCGAATCAAAACAACTACCTGAGTTGATGGCTGGCGAAGATATTGGCGAGTAGGGCTATCGAGGAAAACCACCGTTGAATCTCCATAAGCTGCCTGAAACAAATCAAATTAAAAATTCTAACCAAGTTCTAATCTTTGACAACTAATTCACTTCCAATCAGATCCAAACAGATCGCATTATACACTTCTATTAAGTGCGTGCAACAGGGTGTATGTTTAGATGCAGACCTTGCAATTCAGAGAGACAAGAGAGAGGATGCACAAAAGAGTCAGAGTGTAAGCTCTGCGAGGATCCATTCTAGAGAGAGAGAGAGAGACGTGATGAGCGTGTGATCTATGTGGTTTCCGACAGGAAGATAGGTGAGGGTGAAGAAGAAGAGTCGATACGACCACGTTTGGATCCCAAGTTTGACAAACTGATTTTATTTTTTATACAAAATGCATAAAACCCCCTATAATTTCACAAAGTTACACAAAACTCCCCATGTTAAAAGGAGTTGTCATTGCATGCGGCAATGGTAACAAACTACTCGATAATCGATTGAAATTGACTATTAAAAATTTATTTAAATTTAATTTATTAAAGTTAATAAATTAAATTTGAACAAAAAGTTTTATTCAAAAAGCTTTTAAATTCTACTCGAGTTCGATTCAACTGATATAGAAATATTAAAATATAATTAAAAATATCAAATTACTCGAATTCAGTTCATATTAGATTATGTTAGAACTTGTTTGAACTCCATTATAGCAATAATCAAACTAAATTCAAATGCGTTTTTCAAACTCGATATTAATTCAAATAAATTTGAACGATGTATTTAACTCTACTCAAATCATTTACACCCCTACACACAAGCTCGTGTTAAGATGAATAATAATTACAGTTTTCTACACCTATTTCACATGTGAAAATGACTATTATAATCCCTTTTTGTAATTGCTATGAACTAGGAATAAAAATAAATTTGGAATTAGATTCTTTTAAAAATATAAAATTATACTTTCTTCTAAAAAAATTAAAATTACATCTGCACCCTCTCGACAATTCATTGTTTATACATCTGCACTCATGAGTTTTAAACTGAAATTTGGATTAATAATCCGTTTTATTTCGTTTTATCTTTTTTCCTACCTTCAGAAGAAAAAATTCCCCTATCGTTAGAATTTTCTGAAAAGTAACTATCTCGGTTTCGTATAGAAATTTATATAGAATCTTTGAAAAAGACTTTCCTTTCTAAGAAAAAAGACTTACTATCTTTGGGATCTGATCCTACACCGCTGCTCAAGACTTTAGTGGATCGACTCTATTACAAAAGTGGATTCCTAATTTTTATCTCACATCATGGGATAAGTATATCTACCATCATGACATAAGTACGCAGTTATTTTATTCACTTTATCACAAGAGTCAATTATTGAAATATTACTCAATCAACCCATGTTAAAGAAAATGCATATGATAGAATCATATAAAATGGGGAAATGTTTAGCTTATATGGTATGTATCGTTCTATTTCAATGACAATAATTTTTTAGTTTTTTTGTGAAAAACATTTGCGATCCCTTAAATTATTTAAACTGAAATTATTTCAATTCTATATTATAGAATATCTATAACAGTGACAACTGTTCAGTCTATCTGATAGATACGAAAAACCCTCCAAATAATATGTAGAAAGATTAATTACTTGAAAAGTCTGTTTTAAATTGTCAAATTGCAAATAGTTATTTACCAAGATCTGATTATGAGTTATTAAATGGTAAAATGAATAAACATTCGCAATTAGAAAGGCTGTTCCTAAAGGCCCCAGCGAATTCTTAATTGGAATTAGAGGATCTTTTGTAATTTTAATTGATTCTTTTATCACATTGTGATATTTTACACCGTTGAATGGACCCATTCGAAAACAATTGGATGATGACAAAATTATCAACGATTGGAATCCCGTATTTCTATTCAACAACGTATGAATAGTTCTTTGATTTTGATTAAGGGGTTGTTGAATTCTTGCCTTGCAATAACTGGAAGAAAACGGATTGGTATTGGTGCAATCTGATCCATTATCAGAGAACAATCCTGAGCCCGATGGATCATTCCTTTTTCCGATATATGAAATAGTGGATTTCACCAAGTCGATTCTTAGGAAATGTCGAATCAAACCATTTGCCCTTATTTCAACAAAGGAAGCACGGACTTCTTGACTAGAAGAACTTTTTTTGTCTGGATCCCAATTCAAGCTTTTCATATCTTATTATATATAACAAAATATAATATCTATGTAAATTTATTTTATTTTGTATGTGACACATATATGCATATATAAATATGTGATTTTAAATATTTATTTATTTTATACTATTTGTAAATATATATATATAAAACATAATATATAAATTTTAATAAAAAAAACATCCGGACCCCTAATTTTTAAGTTTGAGATCCAATACTAGCTAAAGTTGCTTTCATGTCATACTCACTTCTTATTTATTAAATTATTTTTTTAGAATACATATATATATATATATATATATATGCATATAATATATGTTAAAAAATTCCTAAAATCTCGACCGTTCATCTCTTAAAGTTTGAATCCAATGTTTGTCATTGAAAATCCGAAGGTCATTAAAAATTGAATAGCGAATAAGGATATAATATGTAATTTACAAAAATTATTAATGACTTTAATTTCAAATATCAGGAAAAGAGAGCTATGTACTGCTGATAATTTGGTGCAAAAGATTAGATAAATTTGGACCAATGAAATTTAATCCAATGACATTTGGCCCAGCCCACAATCATTTATAATACCGGGCTGGACAAGTTTTGCCAGGTTGAATTAAAGCAAAGTAAACAAGCTATAATCCTGAAACTGAACCTAACAATTCGAGTTTGATGTGAAATAAGTAAGGTTCAACACATTAAATCGAGCCCAAAATATTTTGGAAATGATATTTGCCTATATAAGTAAAGGCCCAATAAAGCCTCCACTAGATACATAAGTCAACAGGAAGTAAGGGATAAAGGATCCGCGACAGCATCGCCGCAACGACCAGTATTGTCCGTACAACTGATCATAATTGTATAAAAACCTCGGTATTTAAGACGGCCAAGGTAATTCAATCCCAAAACTCATATCTACCATTTACTCTGATATACGAGCTACTTTATATAACGATTTAATTTGAGCGTTGGAGAGCTCACGTCGGGTCAAGTCTGGCACGTGCTTTTCTGTACAGGACCTAAGCTCGTTTTCCGTATCCCGAGCCCAGACGTTAGACAATAGCCAACCTCTGGAGATCGGATCTCATCATTTTGGCACCGTCTGTGGGAAACGACCTTGGGTTTCATAAACGAGCCTTTGTTTTATAATTTGTTCATTCTTGATCAAACCTAATCTGAGTTAAAATTCTGAAGTTGATTAATCATATATAGGCTTTTGATGCCTAACTAGTGCCAAAAGCCGAGAACATTGAGGACATGTGTTTACATACACATAATTGAATGATAAAGTAAAATTCAGCTTTAAGTCACAAGTATATACACTACAATGTAAAAAATTATATTGATATTACTACACGTTTCATATGAGTTACAAATAAGAAATTCAAGTAGTTTGGAAAGCTTTGATACCTTCTTCTTCTAGCGAAATATTGTTTTCAAAACTAATTACATAAAATTTTAATTAAAATAAATAATATCTCACATAATATAACACAGATAGAATAGTAAACCTGGTAGAAGATGTTTAACTTGCAATTTACAAGTCACCTCAGGAAACGTTTTGGTCAAAAATTCATCTCAACCAAAAGTTAATTTTGAACCCTTTCGCTTGCACCAATGCAAAAGTAACATAAAAAGGAGGAACAAGACAACTTTTTCGAGTAAATTTTTTTTTTCTTTCCTTTTCTTTTTATTGTTCTCAAATTGCAAACCGACAAAAGCATGATTAATTAGTGTTGATCACTTAGAGGTACCTTCAAATTAGTGGATAAACCTAATTAATGATCTTCAAATGACTGATAATTGAAAGGAGAATCAGTTTGTGCTTTATAATAATTCATGGTGACTATGAGAGTTACGTTGTATGTTGATCGTTATACACGATAAATATCTTGATCATAATATTTATATTTTATCCAAGTATATATGGTATCAAAACAAAATAGTTTATACAAAATTAATGAATCAGTACCCACATTATAAATTAGTACAGTTTAAATATTGTGGTGAATATTATTATCGACCACTAACAAACAAATCGATCATTATAAAAATTTAATTTTTACCATGATTTGAGGGTGTTTGGCAGAGCTTATGAGCTTCTTAAAACATCTTATAAGATGTTTCATATTTGACATTTTTTCTTGAAATGCTAATTATAAGATCCTAAATACGATATTTTTGGGTCTTATAAACTTTTTTTTTTTTTAAAAAAAGAAGAAATAACTTCACCCAACTTTTTTAAAATTTCTTATAAGCTCTTAAATCTTAATATTCAATAAATAAAAATATACTTATATTTTTACAATAATTCACTTTTACCCTTTATATAATTAGCGTTCCCCCCCCCCCCCCCCCCCCCCCCGCAACCCCCACCCACCAAAAAAGAAAAAGAAAAAAGAACCAAAATTATCTATTTATATAATTCTAAATTATAATATTTAGTTTGACGGGTTTTCAAGCATTAATTATTATAGTATGAAAAGTTTATTATGTCAAACACTAATATCTCATTTATCAAAATTAAATACTTTAAGAGCTTATTCTTAAAATAAGCTACTAAACATCTTTAACCTCTTAAAATCATCGATCTTATAAAATATAAAAGCTTATAAAATATTTTAAATAAATTTAATTAAAACACCCTCTTAATCGACATTCGTCCTAATTTTATTAGTTATAATCAAAATATTTGTCATGATCCGCATGACCATACCATTTCAATTATAACTTATATTTAATACCGTTGCCTACTCAGAACAACGGACAATAGTCATTTGTACAACTGCGATTAACTATTACTTATTACAGTTTTCTTCTTTTATTATGAAAAAATAATATATAAAAATATTATACTTCTGGCAGTGAGCTACAGTGATTCCCCAGCAGAAATTTTATAAGTTATGACATGCACAAACCTATCAATCATACATAGATTCCAACACCAAAAAAAGGTACAATATAGTGATCATAGATGTACATGGTACTGCATTGTGTCTGAAGCACAACTTATAAAAAAAAAGTGGGGACTAGTGCTTCCAATCAAGGAGACAAGTGCATGAAATGTTAATTTCCAATGATGGAAATTTTGTGTTTTTACCAGATTTGATTGAATTAAATTAATTACACAATAAGTATAATATATTTATTTTGTCATTGTATTCTTTTTAGTTGTACATTAATCATATAACAAACGTATTCCATTTGTTATATCACTAGAAAAAATATGACTATTGACTATAATTTTAATAGCTATGGATTAAAAATCATGATGAATAATTTTTATTGGCCAGGGTTAAATAAAACCCGATGCAAAAACATAGATTTTTCACTAAGAAAAAATTATTTCCAATGGGTAAGAGCCATGGTAAAAAAATCATGATAAATATTTTAGTTGCCCTTGCAGATACGATGATCAATAACCGTTGCATGACCGTGGTCAATGACTATTTTCTATGATTATTTTATTTTTAACCATGATAACTAACTATAATTAAATAGTACTTTTTTTATAATGTATGATTAATTCAAATTTAATCAAATCAAATCCTCCGACTAAAATTATGAATGTCCAAGTCAAGAACACAGATTTCACAGCAACGCTAAAAAAGAGGGTATTTCTGCTCACCCTTTAACTCACTTTTGTTCTCGTACTTTATTGCATCTTTATAGTATTGACAATATTGGATTATTTTGAAGCATCTCAAGGTTTTAGTCAAGCAAAGGAGCTTTGTTGCTTTAACATGGCTAGTCAATGCCTAAAGGATAAAAAGCAGGGAATAGTGATATGTTTCTCTTAGGTGTTTGTGTAATAAAATTGATGTGTTTAACTGTAATTTTGGGTTATATTTTTATAAAAAAAAATTAGCCATAAGTAACCTTCTCTACTTTTCAAAAACATTCACCGGTAATTTGTGGTTATGATGAAAAGCTATTAGTAAGAGAAAAAGGCTATATCACTCAAAAAAAAAAAAAAAAAAAAAAAGAGAAAAAGGCTATATGGGCAGCAATGCTTACCATGTAAGCTAATACACAAGTATCTTCACTTCTGGTGGAGATTTCGAGTTCTCTCTATATAGTTATGTCTTGTGATGCGCGTCTAAAAAATCATAAGGTATAATTAAAATGTACTGTTTAAGTAAAAAGTTGTAAGAGAGGAAATGTAAAGGCCTTAAGATTGTTTAGAGTGACCAAGCTTGGAGTATTAGTATTCATATATAGATATCCTAAGTTATACGATTTCACGTAAATATTCGGTTTAGAGATAATGAAACGGTCATTATAAGCTCATATATACTCAGATTTAAATTGGATCGGGAAACAGTCGGTATGATCTGTACGAAGGTGGTACAAATTGTAATCTATTACGAAAGTATTATAGAATTTGGGATTAGTTACATAAATTCTTGATACCATTAGCTAGGCCCTATATTTTGCATGAGAACTATACATTTAACTTGTAGCTGTTCAAACTTTTTGACATACACTTTTTATAGCCCTACATTTTGTATGACAACTATAACTAGAATTGGAGCTGTTCAAACTTCGAGATATATATGCAAATCACGTAAAGCATAGGGTGCAAACGTGCAAATATTGGATACAAGCTGGAAAACAAGGCAAAAGCTGAAAACTAGGTCAAGACTGAAGAGGGCCTCCTCCTTTATATCTCCTGGCTAAGGTAGCTACAGCCTTCCACCATGTGGTTTTGAAACTCCCAAATTCCCCTTTTCTTCCCATACACCAAATCCATTATTACAACTTTAAAAGGTTCTTTTGTATTTTCCCATCCTACTGTCCAAACACATATTGTTCAAAGTTGGAGGCCTGCTTGGTTCATGGATGTTGATTTCTGCTGCACTACTACTGGGGGGCTGTGCTGGATTTTCATTTTCATGGCAAACACTATCACAAGATCCCATCATGCTCTCTCCTCATCCTCTTCCTCTTCGTTGCACTAGAGCTTTGCTCAGCCTCGAGAGGAGAGTATTGCTTCGGCATTATTCCCATACCGGCCGAGAACCGACGTCCCCGTCACGACGACGCTGCACCGGAGGGAGGATAGTCGTCACGCCCGAGGGCGGTTCATGAGACAACGTCGAATCAAGAATTTCGTGATGCTGCTCATGAAGTCCCTAGTGGTCCAAATCCGGAGTCTAATTGATATGGTGTAATGGGCGTGGAATTTGACTGAACGTTACATTTTGATGATGTGTTGAAATATGTGTCGTCCCCGGTGTCGTTAAGCTAATTCACTGTAATGGCCATGCACCATTTTATCTCAGGTTTTTTTTCTACTTTTCTTGCTAGTCGAAAGTGTTGTTTTATTACCTTTGTTGTCTGGGTTTCATGTTATGTATGTAAAAAGCATATATACTTTATTTTTAATTTTGTTTGATTTACTAAAGGCATGTTATTCGTTCTTGAACAAGGAAATATTAATTAATGGTTTTTTTACCTATCTTTGTTGATGAATAAATGATGCAATTTGAAATATTTGAACACAACTATTTAGGCTTAATTTCATTCCTAGTCCAATAATTATAGTTATATTTGACAATTTAGTCTTGTAATTTATTATAGTTGTAAAATAATTCCTTACCGTGTCTAATTTTGAGATTCATGACAAAATCAGTTGGAATTTTCAAAATTAGCTAGACAGTATTATAATGTCACTTTCTGATTAATTTTGCCCTAAAATTGAAAAACTAAAAAAGTGAACGATTATTTCGTAACCTTAACAAATTATCAAACCAAAATACCACATAATTACAGTTATAAGACTAAAAATACAATTAATTCCAATATGCCATACGTCAGTTTTAGAAAAAATCTCACACAAACAAGTGTTTTCACAGATAATAATTTTATAATTAATTATAATATACTAATATAATATAATTCATACTGTTTTAATATGATAATGAATATTGAATTTGAAATAAATTTCTAAAAAAAAAAAGGCGAAATTGATGTAAAATGCATGATGAATTGGCTATTTCAAGAACGGGAGATGGCAGTGATGCAGAGAGGTCAATAGTGAAGAGTTGTCTGCATGCACACTGATTTTTATTGGATTATTGCATTTGTCGGGTAAAAATAGGTGGCCCCGACCGACTCCAACTGCCTTCAGCCATCCTGGGAAAAATAAATAAAGCAAACGTTGATTTGATATGATTTGAATATTATATTTACAGTGCATCAATGTTATATCTATATATATATAGATAGATAAATAATTGATGCTTTTTATGTGAATATTACATTACATAATATTATAGTTAGCTAGGCATATATTTATATATATATATTTATAAAGTATGGTGTCATGAGTACTTTAGCTTTTGTTAATTCCGATGTTAATTGAACTGATTATTACTTAGGACATTCACAACAATATTAATTGTTTTATTTTATTTTATTATTTTTGAATACATTCACGCAAAAACTATGTATATATATAATAGGGATAATTTCATTCTTCTTAATTTCTTGAGATTTGATGTAATTTTACGTATATATTTTTGCGATTTGAAAAATTATACCTAATATTATTGATGTTTGCTTCTATCTAATGAAGAAATTCACGCGTTAGTCAAAATTTACTGTATTTGTTGATTATTAACAAAAAATCGAATAAAAATCTATATTTGCCCCCGGTTGACTTATTATTAATTTATTGCAGGTTAAATAAATTTTTTATGATCAAATTACCCTTACACATCTTCACACGTTCATGCATGTGAGAAGGTATATCATTATCATTATAAGGGTAGTTTAGTCAGAAAAAAATGGTTTGACCTACAATAAGTCAATTGAGTGTATGTATTAATTTTTATTTAGCTTTTTAATTAATATTAAGAAATTCAGTAAATTTTGACTAATTGATTGACCTATTTGTTAGATTGAAGCAAATTTAAGAATACTAGATGTAGTTTTTCAAACCATAGGAAGTTTACGATAATTATACCAAATTTTAGAAATGAAGAGTGTAATTATCTCTATCTAATAAATAAATAATACATATAATAACAGCCATTCGTGCAAAAAAATTTGAAAATCAAGGGTACATATTTTAAGTTTAAATTTTCGCTTATATATATATATATATATATCATCTATCTATTTATAATCTATACTATATAAAAAAGATTGGGCCTTTTTTTCTCTCACAAATGATGGTTATAATATCGCAACACCAATTTTATTGATATGTCAATAATACCCCTAAGTTGGTTTTATTTCTTTTCCTTTTTTGTTGCTTTCTTTTTTTCTTTTTTAAAAAATATGATGTATTGGTTTATATATATATTTTTCTATTCATAATATATTTCAAAACTTAAAATATTATTTATTATATGAATGTAAGGACTGTGTGCCATGGCGGCTAGTAAATATAAAAAAGAAACCCATTTTACACTCACAAATGGAAGTTTCTTTCACCATTACACCAATTTTTTAAACTACAAAAAAAATACCTCAATACCCCAAAACCCCACTCACACGTTTCTCACCATCCCTCCCCTTTTCTTTCCCTCTCTGCATAACCAAAACTAAAATTTAACCACTATATTCAGCCATTAAAAATTCATCATTGAGATCGTCTCCTTAATTCAATTCACAGGATTTGGGTAGTATTATTTAATTATTCAATTTATGCAATTTGGGTGGACGGGGAGAATGAAGACATTATCAGTCACGAGGTTTAAGTCTAGCTATTACCCGCCCATTTTGAATAATTCAAAGTAAGTAATTGGAAACTCGAAAATATGGTGTTCATAGTGTTGCTTCTTTCTTCCCCCCCCCCCCCCCCCCCCCCCCCCCCTTTTTTCATGGGGGCATGGGGCTTGTGCCTTGGAGTTCTTGATTTGGATTTCTTTCTCAACTTCAACATTATGAATAGGGAGAAACAATAATACTTGAATGACCAGTCGAGCAACTGAAAGCTTCTCGACGAAGCAAATACTGAAGAAGAAGTTAAGTGAAAAAACATAATTTTGGGAGAAAATTAAAATTATCTTGAGTTCTTTTGATATTTGAATACTGCAAAATTTTGTACATGTTCTTCTATGCTTTTTTATTGTATAAAATGCAGTTTGGCTTTCTTTCGTTGTTACATTCTCTATTGCAGCGATGAGTGTAAAATTATTTTTTAATTCCGTTAAAAATTGTTATTTTCGTTTTTGGTACTATAATTATGGCGACTATGGCTTTTGATACCATAAAACACAAAAACGCGCCTTTTTTATTCCAAGTTAAAGGACGAGGCCATGTGCTTCCCACGTGGCCGTTAACCCTATAATTTAATGGTACCAAAATAACCAAATATATATATATTTTTGGTATCATTAAAAGAAGAAAAATATTTTGACCAACTTTGACCACAAACTATAAGATTTTTTTTTTTTTTTTATAAAAATAAAAATATTAGAAAATTTTTATTTTAATATATATAATAAATAGTTCTAACATTATAATTATTTTTATTTCAGATAATTTTTAGGATTTATTCTACTATTTTTGAGATTAAATTATTATTTGATCTAAATATTTATTACTACTTGAGCACAAACTATAAAAAATAAAATTTATTTTTTTGAGTAAAATAAATAGTTTTATTTATAGTTTGTGCTAAAAAAAATTTATTTTTATAGTTTGTGGCCAAAGTTGGTCAAAAAATATTTTTTTTAATAGTACCAAAAAAAATATATTTTTTTTTTTTTACTTTTTTGGTACTACTAAATAGAAGTTGACGGCCATTAACAGCCACATGCGAGGCACATGGCCTCTGCCTTGGGATAAAAAAGACGTGTTTGTATTTTATGGTATCAAAAGCAACACTCACCATAATTATGGTACTAAAACGAAAATAACCCTTTTTAACGGATCAAATAAAATTTTTTTCCCAGTATACAATGTCCAGATAGGCAGAATTAATGCAGTACATGATTTGGTTGAATTCGCTAAACTTGATTTAAATACAAAAGACATTCCCGATTTGGATTTTATTTCATAATTATAATATATCTTTTATTTCATTTAACATATTATGTTCCAAACTGATTGGACCATTTAGATGTTTAACTTTCTAATCCAAATTCTATTGCAGATTCTTTCTGTTCCATTTAAGATAAGATAGTTGAGTACTCCATCAACTCAAAGCATTTAAATTGTACCAAACGAAAATAATAACTGAAAAAGCACCATTTATATATATATATATAATATATATATATATATATATATACATATATATATTTGTGTTTTAGGACGTGAAAATTATATACTATTTCCATACCCACACGATAGCCACAATCGCTTGATTTTCTATCATTGAGGTCATCAACTTTCTTGTTCGTCCGACATTGGGCAAGCGTCGATTCCTATATATGGTCTTATAACTTAGCGGAATTATGTAATTTTCTCAAGCGTGTAGATGGAACCATTTGAAGAAAAAAAATTCAAGCTCTCAACCAATTATGTTTAAAAATTATTTCTACTTCATGCCAAACGTAACACTAATAAATAGAACACATGAGAAATGGACTACATCATACGTACCTTAATCTTGAACAACTAAGCCATTCTCATGCATGATTGTAATATCTATTACATGCTCCTTCAAAAGTGGAAGTCACATTTTGAAGTAGGCCAAGCCTTTACAATAGATAAGAAAGAATATGAACTTGATCACAATAATTTCTCATTTACCAACATCTAACAACACTAGTTGTGCACATGACAAAGAGTGCCAATTAATGGCCACCACCTCCAATTCCGCCGCCCACCACCAAAACCACCACCAGCACCACCACCAAGACCTCCACCTCCACCGGCACCTCCACCAAATCCGCCTCACCTCCTAGTCCACCACCACCCCAAGACCTCCACCTCCTCCAAAGCCTCCTCCAGCACCACCACCCAAACCACCGCCCGCTCCTCCACCAAAGCCACCACCACCACCAGCACCTCCTCCTAGCCCACCACCACCACCAGCACACCTCCAAAGCCTCCCCCAGCACCACCACCTAAGCCTCCACCAGCTCCTCCACCAAGTCCACCACCTCCACCAGCTCCACCTCCCAAACCACCTTCACCACCAAGGCCACCACCACCTCCTAGACCGCCACCTCCACCTAGCCCACCACCAGCACACCTCCTAATCCTCCGCCATGACCTAATCCCCCACCCCGCCAAGACCACCTCCACCACCAAGTCCACCACCCCCTCCGCCACCAAGTCCACCACCCCTCCAAACCTATGCTTAAACCCTTTCCTATAAATTCCATGCCCTAGACCTCCCCCAACACCTTTTCCACGAAAAGGCTTACGCAAGAAAGGCTTGTGCAAGAACTTTTCATCATTCCCAACTCCCTTAACATCAGCAAAAACCACACAATCAACAAGCAAAACCACCAAAAACCAAACCAAGAAGAGAACGAGAAATTGAACCCATTATCATTACAAAAGGAAACCCTAAATATGCATGCAAGAACAACACAATCACATATGAGGTATTTATAGTGAAAAGAGTAACAACTCAGAACCACATGGTAGCTAGCTAGGTCCACTAAAACTCAACCGTGCCCTTATGTTGGAGTAAATGAAATTTTGTCTATGATTGAAGTGAATTTATTGTCCTCAACTGTCCCCTACTTCCTCAAGTACTCACAATTAGCACCACTATTTCTCGATTTAATTTTCTCAAGTTCTTCACTTTGCCATTTCCCATGATACTTCCACAACCTTTCCCGAGTTTATATACGCACTCAAATACTATTTGTGAGGTTGTCAAATGATCATCTTATCTAAAAGTTTAATCTCATAGAGAAAAAATTATTTAATATCATATCAAACACATTAATACGCTCGCTCACGTGAAAATTTTCTTTTATAAATAGAACTCAAAGAGGTTCAGACCCAAAATCTCTTGTTTGCAACGACTCTGATACTATATAAACAACCACTCTACCTAAAAGTTTAATATGTTGTAAATAAAAATTATTTAATATTTAATATTTTAACAGAATTTGATCCAAACATTCATATAATAATATGTAAAATAAAATGCTAATATATAACACAATATATATAAAATTTAACGATTTCTACCGTCGCAGTTAAGTAGTATTCAAGTGGATGAAATCTCGTGATGGGACTCGTAAGCTCCTATCCACTACTGTTTAAGATCGAATCAACTTGATCATCATCAGTGTTTATCCGCGTCTCATGCATGCATAAAGTAGAGGTTTAGTGGTAAAATCTCGAACGTGATCACATTTATTGGTCCTGCTTTCATAAATGCATCAACCAAACATTGTCCCTTCAAATTAACTTCAATTTGAATTTCTGTTGTTCATTTGCGCAGATGTGATCGATCAACCCACTTGCATCTCTGCCCAGGCAGTACAATGACAGGGTCGAAAGTGACACATTTAACTCTTTGCAATTTCTAGGGCAGACCATTGGTTCCAGGCTGAAATTGAATTAATTACACGATATATATAATATATTTATTCTATATTTGATGTATGATTTAGAAAGATGCATAACTAAAATAGTTAAAGAACGGTAAATAGTTTAAATTATGGGACCAAAAATGCATTTAAGCCACTTTATAAACATATCAAGTACTAAGGGAAGAACTTTGTAGAGTAAATAACAAAAAAAATAGTATTATCCTCCCTCATTTTTTTTTTCCGAATTTTCTTTTTCTTTAAAGTTGTGTACTAATTTTTAATAAGAAAAAATCATAATATGAAATTCAATTAATACGTGAAGAAATATGGCTTCATGGTTAAAAATAGAAAATCATTGTGAAGGTTAATTAATAACGATTAAGATTATTAATTGTTGTTTCTACAGGTAAGAATTACAAAATCTTAGCCATAGTTATAAAAATCATAATAAATATTTTGTTCAAATTTTATATCATGAAAAATATTGATTTTTCATATTTAAGTTATAATAGTTTATAATATATAGAATAATTCATTTTTGATAAGTCTAATTTACATCCAACACCATAACCATTTTCTTATTTTATTGTACTTGTATCCAGATTTTTCTAAATTATGTACGGATAGGAATATATATATATACACGTATATATTTTGGTACTACACACATATGTTACATATGTATACGTATATTCAAGGTGAATAGCAGGTTGGGTTGGTTTGGGATAAGCACAAATCGATTTGAAAAGGTTAGGGTCACTATTATTCATAATCTGTCCCAGTTAAGATGAATTTGGGCCTTTAAATAGGTTCTAATTGGGTGCGTTTTTAAATTTAGGTCCAGACCAGGAACAGACCTGATTGAGGGCCGGATTAAATCTGAATGTGCCTGTTTTATTTATTTATTTATTTATTTACTTATTTTTATGAAATTAAGGTGTTTTCTTTGAATAGTTAGTAAATTTTATGTTTATATTAAATAAAAAATAATAGATCAAATAAACACAAAAATTATGACTATATATTAAACTTAAATAATATTTTTACTAACAAGCTTACGACTAATAAATTTAGATTCTAACAAATTCAAAAACGGCGAAATAACTTTTGAAAATATAAATAAATAGTATCAATAGATTAATGTGTACTAAAAATTTAAAAGTAGAACAATAAATAATTTTTTATAAAGTTTCACAAGTATAAAAAAAACCTAGTAGAATAGTCAACTTATTAAAATAAAATAAAATTTATATGCCTGTATTTAAAATAAAATAACCCAATAGACCTGGCCAGGACGAAGTGATCTTGGACTATTGGGTTGGCTAATTCCAAATATCAATATATATTTGGGAACGACCTAGAACCTCTTCAGTCTCAAAGGAGTCTGTGCGAAACCAACTTACCTTTTTATCGGGTAAATTTCATCCCGAGCTAGCCTGACTTAGCCCGATCCATTATGAGTCTTGAGTGTATATTATATTAATTTAACCTTATATGAAATTTATATAATAATCTTATTCAAATTGCATTATATTCTAATATTAAAAAAAGAAAAAAACCACTTCTAGTATGATACTCATTTTCATACAACTATACTAAAAAATTTGGCTTATTTTCATTTTTAATTGTTAATATTTAAAATAATGGAAAGTGATAATTTTTTATATATACATATATGTATTCTCGCTAAAAATATCTTACTATCATTATAATTTTAATTATATTTATATATTTGCATACATATAAAATATTTTTAATTACTAATTTTACATATTAATAATGTATTCTTCCATAATCTATAGTAATTATAAAAAAGAGCCCCCTTTTCTGTCTACAAAAAAAAGTTGTTTTATGAATTTTACAAAATTTATCCCTTGCATTTGTTTAATCAATTTTCAAGTTCTTTTAAAAAAACTGAAATTAATAATTTGTGAAGGACAAAAATTCATTATTATATTGTTAGTTCTCGTACCAAAATTTAAAATACCAAATATATTCTTTCACGATAGCTGACATTCCCTACCATTGTTCTTTCTCTCTCTCTCTCTCTCTCTCTCTCTCTCAAATCATTTGAAGTAAGAAAAATAAATTATTATTAATTAAAATAAATCGATTACAATCATTCCTGTCGAATATCATTATCTAACAAAGACCATGACAACAATCATACATTAATCAATAATAACGAATAAATTAAATCTAACAAATACTTATTATTACAATAGATAATACCTACTATATAGTAAAAACAATACTTTTATGTAGTAGATACAACATTTCACATATATGACATAATTCGATTCATAACCTTAATAAACTCAGTTTCACCAACTAAATTAGACCGTGTTTATTGTGAAGAACCATTTGATAACCATTACGTATTCTCTCTCTCTCTCTCTCCTTAACAACAAAAACCAATCACTGTCTTCTGTTCTATTGCTTAGCCTTAATTGGATAACCTATCTACATACATTTATATTGGGTGCTTTAATTCAATCAATTTAAATTTTCTAATTGTCATTTTAGGAGGACGTATGAAGAAGTTTTTTATATTGATTCGGATTGCAGCTTGTTCATCACCTCTTGTTCTCGAAAGGATTACGAATTTGAGAACAAAAAGCAGATCATTAAGCTCGCTGAATGGTCCCTACAAAGACCCTCCGATACTTAAGTTAGTGAGGTATTCGAAATTGGCTAGGTAATAAAATGCGAATTCAAGTGATTTGAAGTGGATTATGGGTGTAATAAATGTCTTACCATAAACGGAACTAACTATGAAATTTTTGTAGTACCCCGATTGGGACACTTGTGTGCTTGAGAGGTTCACTCGCCACTCGCCACTTGACACGTGCCATCATCCTAGTCCAATAGTGTAAAGATCAATAGTTAATAAAAATGAGTTCTTGGGGTCAGGTCATGGGTCTGAGTCATATCCGCAACCCGACCTAACTTATCTCAATGGGCACTGCCTGGGCCGGGTCGTGGGTTCGATTACCGACCCGGAACCTGACCCGTCATAGTAACATGTGGATCCTGAGTTTTCCTAGCCTTGTGATTTTGGTTCAACTTGGGGGTATTTTTGCCATTTCAATGGATGTATACTTAATCTCCCATTAGATACGTCTTCAAATATTTTGTAAAATATTTCAGATGTATCAAATGTTATAATATAAGCAATTATATAATAAATTTTGTGAAATAACGTACTTAGAGGTCTGGAATTTGTTTATTTTGAAATTCATTTATATTATGATCAGTTATTTAAAAATTTTTATATCTCAGGTTATT